>SRMA01027238.1:120695-260337 GCA_007224835.1 Danionella cerebrum
ACTGGCTATTATTAGTAATGTAGTGACAATGTTACTGGCTATTATTAGTAATGTAGTGACAATGTTACTGGCTATTATTAGTAATGTGGGGGCAATGTTACTGGCTATTATTAGTAATGTAGTGACAATGTTACTGGCTATTATTAGTAATGTAGTGACAATGTTACTGGCTATTATTAGTAATGTGGTGACAATGTTACTAGCTATTATTAGTAATGTGGTGACAATGTTACTAGCTATTATTAGTAATGTGGTGACAGTGTTACTAGCTATTATTAGTAATGTGGTGACAATGTTACTAGCTATTATTAGTAATGTGGTGACAATGTTACTAGCTATTATTAGTAATGTGATGACAATGTTACTTGCTATTATTAGTAATGTAGTGACAATGTTACTAGCTATTATTAGTAATGTAGTGACAATGTTACTAGCTATTATTAGTAATTTGGGGGCAATCTTACTAGCTATTATTAGTAATGTAGTGACAATGTTACTGGCTATTATTAGTAATGTAGTGACAATGTTACTGGCTATTATTAGTAATGTAGTGACAATGTTACTAGCTATTATTAGTAATGTAGTGACAATGTTACTGGCTATTATTAGTATTGTAGTGACACTGTTACTGGCTATTATTAGTAATGTAGTGACAATGTTACTAGCTATTATTAGTAATGTAGTGACAATGTTACTGGCTATTATTAGTAATGTAGTGACAATGTTACTGGCTATTACGGTATTACTAATGTGGGGGCAATGTTGCACTGGAACAGTGATGGTGATAACGAATGGTGGATTTTAGAGTGATGAGTTGGGGCAAAGAAAAACATTACAGCCTTTTTTTTTGTTACTTTTACTGTTTACTGTCTGTTCATGTTACATGAACAGTTTTATGTTGTGTATTTGCTTTCTTGCTTTTGAATGAATTTACTTTCTGTTATACTTCCTCAATGTTCGGTCCAAGAGCTTGTCACATCTTGCGAGCTAGGGGTTGTAACATTGACTTTTGAAACATTACATTTTCTAAACTTTAATAGATGTAAAAGATTTTTTTTTTTCATTCCTAGTCAGTCATAAATCTGACTAATGTGTGTAAAAACAAAATAACCTTTCAAAACGTCAAGCCAGCAGTAATTCACGATGGCCAGTTCAGTCAGAGGACTTTTTGCTTGAGCATGAATTAATAATCAACAATGCCTGAATAATTTGCAAACAACCAAATCATGAGGTACATAGAAATAAAGCCACAGAAACACTAGAGATGGTCAAAGAAGTTTATGCAAATATCTGGAAGACTACTTCCTGCTGATATCAGATCCCACAGCTCGACTACTTATCATGTCCTGCGAGTAAGTATAGTGATACATTTGTGTTTTTACGCGACAAACAAATGGAGCTTACACAAATCTGTTGCTTATATTTGCACTGCTGTTATTATTCAGATCAATGTAAATTATTCAACCGACATTCATTTACATTTAATCTGGTGCTTCAAGCATAAAGATTCTAAAAAGCCTTTAATCTAGAGGCTACTGCAGTTTTCTTTTTCATAAAGAGGGGTATGAAGCCCAACACCAATGTGAAAAAACAGGTGGCGAGCATGAAGAAATGCACGTAAGATATAAATTTCAGCAAATAATGATTTCCTAATGTTATAGAAAATCATTACCAATTGATTCACAATTAATTATGATGTTTTGGAAAGTTACGTTCTTTATATATACTCAGAAAATAATAAACATGTTCAGTAAATTTGGAGTTTTGGAGCGATATCATCAACAGTTCTTTTTATTTATGTGCCAACACAAACATAACAAACTTTTAATTGTCTGTCATATTTATATTTAACAAAGAAAACAGCTTATAATTGAAAGGCATCATAATTCATGATGCAAATCTCATAATTTGCATAATTCATTTGCAAATATCAAAGGTTATATGCCACACCATGTTAACCTGAAGAGATTTTCAAAGAATCAGCTCGTCATTCTTCATCATTCAAAAAAAAAAAAAACTTCAAAAACAATCTGCAATATGTATTTACTATTAATGCTTATTTCTCTTATAATCTCTTATTTTAACTTTTTACTTCAGATCACGTAATTTAAAAATAAAATATGTACCAAAAGCGACATGTACTGTAATCCAAAGTCATTCAATCATCTTCCAACCCGACCCCTGCTTTACAACAACTGAGCTATGGAGCCGCTAATCCAAAATCTATGTTATCTATCATAGTTTGTTGATGAGAAATTACATCTAGATTTTCTGGAATTAACCCAAAGTTTAGTCGTTTTCAGATCAGTTTAAGGTCATGGAAATCTTTGCTGTAAGCAGACATCACTGCTTGCTTTTCCTTTATCTTGTTTCATTAATCATTTTAATCTCTATAATTCTTGCTCTAACTTAAACAATTACACATTCAAAAGGTAATAAATCCACCCTCCAAATTGCCCCTGCAGGCTTTGTGTGAAAGCCTTTGTTTAATCTCACACCCAGACCAGCATGTTCACTGTGAATCAAATCAGAGCTTGCCGTGTTCAAGCTTGCAAAACTTCACCTTTAGCCCGTCACACTTTAAACAAGCCCAACAAGACACACACAAAACCCTCCTCCATCAACAGTGTTTAAGCCACCAACTTAAAAATACAATAGCATTTTATAAAGTTACAAAAAATATGTATTATAGAAAGTAAAATATAATATATAACTAATAAATACTTCAGTGCAAAACCAACACACAACACAAGATAAAAAAAAAACTATAAAACTACACATACTCAACTTCAATATTTTTCATGTAAATCATAGAAAATATTCCCCTGCCAAAACAAAAAGCAATAAACACACTGTAATCACATTAACAAACAATCCAGTTAATAATCTAAACACTGATTTAAAGCTGTTTTTTTCATTAAAGATCTAGAAAAAATGAACCTGCAAAACTGCATTTTATTTGTTTTACCATACATATGGATTTGAGAATGGATGAAAAGCAGTAAAACAAGACCGCTGGTAATGTTACCTGAAGTGCCTGCGCGATGCTTAAAAGTGATGATGCATTAGATGGACAGCTGACAGTTCTCTGTTCTCGAGGATTATTCAAGCTGTTTCTGATCTTATCTCATAGTAAAATGAGAGGTGGAGTGGGGTGGTAGAACAAAAACTGGAGTTTTAAGAACTTGTAGGCGATCAGTGCAAGTCAAAAGGCACTTTCCACTGACACCTCTCAAGTGCAGTATGGGAAATCTTTGTTAATCACTAGCGTGAATAAACTAATGTGTCCAAGTTTACAAGCAAAGTAAAAAAAAAAAAAAACATGCATTAATATTATAGTAAGCAGGTTTAATATTAAACTCTTCCCTTATTTTTATAACGTTCAAACAAAAAAAGGTGTAATACGAGTAATAGGTGTAATACGTGTTATGATACACACACAATTCGATACATGCCTTGATATTACATCCACAATAAGTTGCACATCACAATATTTAAAAAAAAAATAGTTTATATAATGAACCATCGTTGGAAAAATTTAATTTCAAAAGTTTTGAGACCACAGCTAAGTAGACTAGGGGGCAGTTTTAATGTTTGTATTAACTCTATTTTACTGATGGAGAAAGCTAATTTTATAATCTTTCTCTCTTAAAATGTGAGTAAAGGATAATTACCTCCTAGTAAATATAACATAATACAAGAAGAAAAAACAAAAAAGTTTCAGAAGTTACTAGACTCGTGACAATTTTGTATTCTGATAGATCATGCCACAATTTAGGGTTACACCCCTAGTCAAATTGTGTTTTTTTTTTTCAGTTTGTAAAAAAATGCCAGAGGTCAATAACTTATCGGTCACAAGATTTTAAGCAACATGTTTCAAAGAGTTCAACACTGCTTCAGTTAAAGGGGTCATATTTTGCAATATTTAAAGCAATTATAATAATTATTGAGCCCTCTGTATTAGCACTGCACTGTTAGTAACTTTCTAAATGCAATATTAATCATAAAAACCTCTTTGAATCAGCTCATATTTTTTGCCTCTGCACAACACAGTTTACCCCCAATCCCCCCACAGTTATTTTTTTGGAGTTCGAGAATCAGGGGTAATATAGTGCATAACCACCACCAGTTGCTGGTTAAATAGAACAGCATGAAGTTGTTCAAATGAGAATTAAGAGTTTACAGTGCGTCACCCGGGCTGAAAGGGACATAAATAAAGTCTAAAGTGAATTGAAGTGTAAGTCTCATCACTTCGCAAACTAATGAAACATGTAAAAATAAGAATGCGCTTCACGCAGTTCAGTGTCTGTGTGTGCTAACGAACTCTCGTGCTATTTGTGTGAGTTAAGTTTAAGAACAAGATTTGGATATTTTTAATGCAAATATTGTAAGGGGTTGAAACCAGGAATGTGTTTCCTTCTAATGGTGTTTTGTTGACATTATTAACCAATTTCAGGTGTTTTGTGCAACGCTGGGCTACTGCGTAACAATTTATTAGGAAGCAATGTTCTCTGTTAACAAATCTAAGTTGGTAATTGGGATGATGTTTCACATTGGACATAGTCGATGCACAAATTGCTTGACATCGTCCAACCCTAAAGCTTATTACATTATCATCGATAGAAAACACACTTTCTCTGCACTGTTCAGCATGTGTTTGATGCACTCACTTCCGGGACAGGCAGAGCCCCAGATCTGCATAGTGATGAGCTGTACTAGCGATAAATTTGATTGGTCAGTGGGCGAAGGAAAGAACTATGGGCATTTCAAGGAACATTGAGCCATTTTCAGCTACCAAAAAAAGTTATACGTATATGATTACCAAACATGCGTGAAAGATTCTGAAAAAACTTGATGTTTTTAATGAGGGAATGACACTAAAATATGGTAGGAATGTTTTTTGCATAATATGGCCCTTTAAACACTGAGCTTTTTGACAGCAAATGTAGTGAGATTCAGTCAAAGCATGAATATGATTCGATTGACAGCCACAATGACCCAACACATTTCTGTTTTCTGGCTGCTCTGTTTGATTTCATCGATGCTATGGCGCAGCTTGAAAAACTCCCTTAACAAGCCATTGTTGTCTCTGGCTCATCAGACCCTGGCTGAAAAGGACATCTGAAACAATGGCGAGCCCAACAGAAGAGGTCAAAGTTTGAACAACATACAGAAAAGACTTTTGTTCTTTTGCCTGTTCAGGCTAAATGCTCTCTCACCGGTGGGAAATAATGGCACATGGTAGACATCCATCCACCGCTTAGAAAAGGTTTACCGGTATGTAGCTTGTTTTGGGCCAGTTAGAGGCTCAGTATTTACAATTGGACTTGGCACTATGTTATGCTTTAAAGAGGCAGTGGACTGAGGAACTAGATGGTGCTTTTTCCATACCAGAACTAACACAACAAGAAAAAAAACAGAGCTGCACTTGGTCTAACTCTACTTGTCCATCATACAGAGATTTTTCTGCCTACTTAAAATTTATTAAAGGCAAACTTTGGGCAGCAGTAATTTAATCTGACAAGAAAAAAAAAAACTTTAAACCAAATAGTCAGCTTAGCTCCACTGTCAGCTTTGCTAACATTAAATAAAGGTTTTTTGCTCTAAGTCTCGATAACAAAACAAATTATATGGCTCTCGTCTTTAGCATACCAATACAACAGTGAACAATAAACAGCATATAGTTACTCTCATCGTACCATTTCCATGGTGAGCACTTTGCCACTCAGGACCAACCCCAAAAAATGAATCAACAAGAAATTGAAAACTTGCAGCGAGTATACTGCATAAAATTGCATTACCTCAAATATGGTAATGGTGTATAAAAGTCAAAGGCATATTCTGTTCATGTTGCATTTGAAAGTTTCAAAATATTTAGGCTCCATTTTTTTAACTAGCTAGTTGAAAGCATAATTCCAGTGGCATGTCTTCTTTCACATTAGATGCCTTTCTTTATAAATTAATATTATTGCTTGGTCTATTAATGAAAAATCTGTAACAAACCACAATTATATTTCTAAATGGTATTATTAAAACATTTTTTATTGTTCCAGGGCAGGAACCTGTCGATTTTGAGGTAGCATCCCAAAGGATTTTCAGACATGATTACTTTTAATACAAACTCCTGGTGATGACCAAAAAAGGTCTTTAGGAAACATTTTCTTTATCAGTAAATGGCAAATTTCCTGTAGGATTGTCAAACATATGTCATTGTCGAACTGGGTGTAAAGATTTACATTTTTGGGGGTGTCTAATTAATACATTTAAAACTGTAATCTCTCATCTTGAGATTAAATTATTCCATTTTATATGCACATTAAGATTAAATTACCTAAAATACCATGTAACGTTTTTAAATATTATCAATAGACGCAAAGCATTGTAGTAAGTCTGCAATCATTTATATTTTGTCAAAAAGTATGAGTGAAATTACTCACAGTTAGCTCCAAGAAATAGTTTCTTTACATTATTTGATCAAAAATTTGATTCAACATGTGTCATTGATGATGGTAGAAGAATAATATACATACAACCAATTTCAAAAATCAGTTCCAAAAAAAAAGAAAACTGAAGTGCTGGAAACTGTTACTCAATAAAAAAAAGCTTTTTTTCTTAACATTACTCTAAATATTCACCAAGCTCTGTATGGTCATTGTGTTTGCAATCAAAAATCCTTGACCATGAGATAAGATTTGATAAAAACCAAAAAAAAATGAAGAAATCCGGTCTCCAACAACGGATGTCCAGACCAACTGTCAGCAGGGGAGAAGCAACTCTGGCATCCTGACTTTTAACATTGAGTGCCAATACACAATAAAGAAATTGAGGTGAAACAGAGAAGGATGAAAAGAACAAGAAGAAGGGATGGTGCAAACATAAGATGGATCGAAAAGCAAAAGGTCAGACTCCCTCCAGAGAAGCAGCTTTGTGCGTAGCCAGCCACCGTGAAGCTAAACACTTTGCCAACTTCCTTTTTAATGATCCGTCAACAATAGGGGGCACAACTCAGGTGCTGGATGCTCCAATGGAGCTGATGCACATGGTACGCCCCGGCATGGGAGGATTATTTATCCATACTCACAGCCATGATAATCCATCTACTTTGACATCTTAATCAAAGTTTGAGAGCTATTGAGAGATTTCCTTTTAGGAGTTTGCCCCGAGGAGTTGTTTCTGGTTCTTCCGGAAGTCATACTCTTTTAACAAAAGATTTATCACTCATTTAACCATGCAACCTGTCTGGTGCATGAAGAGAAATTCTCACGGATCCATATGATAAGTGTTAAAAAGCATAAGTAATTGAGTATTTTGCATTGTTCTGAACTGACTAAGTGGAACAAAGTCAATAGTGTCAGGCATTGCATCAGATATTTAGTTAGTTTGTAAATTATTTGGGTGGAGTTTGCATTTTCTCCATGTGTTCCACTTTAGGCTTCCACAAGGTAACTGGTGACACTAAATTGCCCTGCAAACCGTGCGTGAATGGTCATGTGATGAACTAAGGTTGGGACAGGCAACATGTGACCCCCATGATCCTAAATATTACCATAATACTGAATAGAAGTTCCCTCAGAAAATTCTATTAAAGAATAAATGGCATCTTTAGAAAAATATTCCTCTTAAAATTAATTTCAACCACTAGAGGATTTATTTCCACCACTGTGTACAATAAAATGGCATAGCAATAGTAATTCGGTTAAATGTTTGCTAATTAAATCAACTCAAGACATTAAAGAGTTAAAACAAGACGTCCACGGGATTGTCATTTATAGAATTAAACACATTTAAAACTATCCAACACTTAAAAGCTCCTGAAATCAATTCTGGATGCTTTAAGTGACTAATTAAATAATGTAGAGTGAAGAGCTGGCAACATAATTAACTGAGCTAACATTAAAGGGTTAATGAGAATGAACAGTAAGCACCGAAGTGCTCACATTTTAAGTTTTAGCGCAAATAAACACAGTTTCATAATAAAAAATAATAATAATTTTGCTTTACATGTTTTGTGGTGCTCACAGGAGTTGTTTGACTTATAGTCAGGTGGTTTGCACAAAAATGACAGTTAATGAAATGGCTCCATCAGCTCACCTGTTAATTTTTTCACACGACACAAAAAACATCCCAAAACACGTGCGCAAACTCGCACACAAAGCTCCATTCGCCACTTACCAACTCCAAACGAACCGCGCGCTGTCCAAACTTTTTCTCTGTCAGTCTTCGGGCCGCAGAGTCGATAACGTCGTATGCAAAATGCGGGTTTCCTCGACGTCAGAAGATAATACAAGAGCGTCGCCTCTCAGAAGCTCACAGTAAAAGCCCAGAGTCCGCTCGCAGCTGATACCGCTGCTCCAGCCTCGATCTCTGCAGTCTAGAATGACTTTCTGCCCCTCGCTTTTCCCACCGCCTCGCTCCCGCTGCCTGTCAGTGAAGCCGCTCTCCTCCTCTTAAAGGGAACGTGCACCTTTACTGGGAACTCTTCTATCTTTTATCACACTCAAGAGATCACAAAGCTGCTTAGGTTTGTGTTCAGCAACAACACATCAAACAATGTTGGTAAAAATGTTGGAAACATTACACATTACACTCAAAAAGCACACTAGTGTTGAATATTTTTATAGCTCTGATCGAAAAGACATTGAAAGTATTGTTTTAAATGTTGAGAATCCAGCGCACAGTCAAAATGTAAATGTAAATTTAAAATATGTCCACACAAGCACAGATTTTTCACACTGTGTATGAAAATGGTAGGTTTCAAAAAACTGCATCCACACTTAAAAGCAGGGGTGTCGAAAGCTGTGTTTACATCCATTTATTCATATTTTGGAATATAGCATAAAAAAAACTTGATGGAAATTCCAAGATGCACATATAATTTGAAAATGCTCATAAAAATTGATGCTCACTAGGATAAACGTTTTATCCGATAAGATAAAAATGTACATATACAGAATAAATCACAATTTAATGCAATGCCAATGCATTTTTCTGTCTGAACTAGGTCTCGTTAGGGCGGCATTAACAGACCGATGTTTATAACACATCTGAAATGTTGCTTTGGTCATTGTTAAAATTCCTAAAGTCTGTCATCAAAGTGGTTTGGGATAATCACCTCAACATTCCCAAATAGCAGTCTCCCACCTCCAAAAGCAATATGACATGACTGCGTCTATGTGTTCTAAGATGCAAGAAAGTTATTATTATATTAGGTGGTTTATCAGGAAGTGACTATTTTGTGCTCTTAGTGCTTTATTTGCAAAAAAATTTTTAAATATTCCAGTTTTGCAAATAAATTTGATTCAAATTTTTGATAAATTTGAAATTTGAACTTGGAAACATGGCTAAAGTCAAACGAGTCTTTGTTTAGTTTTAATATTATAGTGTTTGTGTTTGTGTTTGTGATACGCTGCATGGTGCCTTTCTAGAAAAAATTATCTCAATAAATCAAATTTTCCGTACTCAGAAAACTAGTTGAACGTGTACTTTGTCATCCCCCTGGCTTGAAACCCCCTGTTCTCAGCATGTACCTTCTGTTTAGCTACTTTTGGGGGAACGAGTTGACGAGTGCTAATGGATAATGAAGCTGAGGCCCGCTTGCTGCACTGCAGTGAGTTTGCAGGCTACCGGATAATGTAGTGTTGGTGCGTGCAAAACACCAGTGGACGCCTGCAGCCGGTGGGCCAGTTTTACTGGTAATTATCATCCCTGGGGCCATTGGTATTTTGATTTTCTTGACTTTGACATATGTGCTGTCGAAGTCAAGGAAGCAATCAGAAGCCTCCTAACATGTTTCCATTATACACCCAACAATGTGGCGCAGAGAGGATGTGGAGAGTCGTTGGTCTGGACAAACAACAAAGTTATTAATGGCATTAATATTAACAGTGACAGCCTGGAACGTTATGTTTGCAGCCTGGCGCCTCTGAGATCTGTAAATCTATACATGCGGAATAGCACAGTAAAAAGTAAAGGCAGTATTTGTTTCATCCTAGACTTGGTTTATGTCAGTGGTTCTCAAACTTTTTTGGTCCAGCCCCCCTTTAAACCTTTTAAAAAATCTGGGCCCCCCAGATGTAAAATAATAATTATTTAATAATTAATTATTTTAATGTAAAATACATGTAACTACTCCTTAATGTTAAATAACTAATTTTTTATAACTTATTCAAGTGACAATTCAGTTACATAGAAACAATTGTATGCTTGTTGTTCTCATATAAATCCTTTTGTTTTTTGTCACCTTATGAAAACCCACATAATTCCATTAATGAAGGATCAAACTGTCCAAGTGAATAAAGAAAGTACCATTTTTGTCATTTGTTTAGTGAAAAAAAACCCTCACAGACTGAAGACGATCATATCGATCATCATCTTTTTATCAGGCTTAAGAAACAGATCACAGATAAACTATTAGCTGTGCCCATTTCACATCTTGAAATTTATTTTAGTGTGAGAAATCGGAGGTGTGGTGTGAGAAATCACTCAAATGAGTGAGTCTTACATTCAATGTGTGAGAAACGGCAGCTCTGCATCGAGTATGGATGCGGAAACATCAATGCAGCTACCGTAGCCATTGGCATTGTGGGAGATGTAGTTTTTTTTTCGTTTTCGTTTTTTTTTTTTTTAAGCTCTCGCAGGCCAAAAGTTTTAAGCTCTCGCAGGCCAGATGCCTTGAGTTTTACACTATGTGCTACGTGCTCTATGTCTTTTGGCTGTTTATTTTTTTGTTCTTTTGTTCTCATCTGCTGATGATTTGCGCCCCCCCTGCCGGGCGCGGCCCCCACTTTGAGAACCACTGGTCTATGTAAAAAAGAAGACGCTGAACAGTGACACCAAGCATGTCACACATGACGACAATGACAAACCCACCTCTAACAACTCCTCAAAAATGTTTTTGCCATCCGTATGCCAATGATGCCGTACGCACCGTTTTGAGAAATGTTAAGTTACATGAAAAAGATGCTGCATTTACAGCGTAACCGTGCAGAATGTTTTTTCAAAATAACCCGTGAACATGTGGCCAGAGCTTTAAAATGCAGAAACTATTTACATTTACATTTATGTATTTAGCAGACGCGTTTATCCAAAGCGACAAACATTGGGCTTTGATACAAACAAAATATCTTGAAAGTGATTGGAAAAATTCTAGGTAGGCACTGCAAACAACAAATACTGCAGACGTTCACAATGTCCTCTAAGGTTGTAAGATGAACGTCTCCTGTCGGACATTGGGCTGTTGAATGTACGCATATGATTCCATGACCATGGAAGCCCTCAGAGGAAAGTCACCTGTAGTAAACGTCTGCATATCATTAAAAGCACCCTACAAAACATACTCCCAAGTGCATTCGGATGACCTCCTGGGAATCTATTTTGTCAGCTAATGTCTTTGAGGACTATGGAAAACGAAAAGTTTCCCATCTTTCTCACATTACAGTACAACACAAGGCATTGCATCCTGAAATGCAATTTTGGCGATAATGTAATATGAGACAAATACATTGTGAAATGGACCAAAGGAGGATAAACAAATACTGAAATTAGCTGCTCTGGGAGGAATGGAGATGGCTTCGTTGACTGCTAACTCTGGTGTAGAAGCTACTCTTCTCACTGCTCTTCACATTTTCCTGTGAGTTATTTTGTTCTCTGTCTCATACAAACTAGATGGTAATCGTTCTTTCTCCAGCAAACAAATATAACAGTAAACATGTTTAAGCAGTATATAATTACACAAGTGTTTAATGTAATGTGTTTTTATTCCCTGGAGTGTGCAGCTGAAATTCTGCAAGGGTATATTTATAAAGGAACTGCTTCTATTGCTCACTGAACCCTTGCAGGTATCTTTTTATACTGTTTGGGGCAATTTTACTGACTTTCTGTGATCAAAAAGTTGATAAGTATTGTTTATGGTGAAGTGAGGCCACATTAACCCAGTCAGACAAATAGGACCTAAAATAGTTACAAATTCATGGAGGATTTTGATAGACATTGGTTTGCGTGTGTGTGTGTGTGTCATGTGTGTGTGCATGTGTACAAACAGCAACATCCTACTTAAAGAGGTCACAAATGCATATTTTCCTGACCATGTGACCAGTCTAATCACTTCTCTCCCATTCAGACTATCATGGGACTGCATGTGCACCTCACAATCCCCCCTAGAGATAATCAGTCGTTAAGGGATTTTTTGTGTAAAGATTTTCACACACTGTGGACATACTACTCGTGCTTGGTTCCTACAGTGGAGATAAATACCAATACCTATTTGAAAGAGCCAACATTCTTAAAATGTCTTTTGTTGAGTTTAACAAAGAAGAAACTGGTTTTAAAAGTGTGGGAGGAGTGTAAATGATGAGTAAATATGTGCTCATTTACAGTATTCATCTGCCAAGGATTTAAGACCTGTTTGAGATTCTTTTTTTTCCTGCAGAGCGTAGATTATTTTAAAGACTGTCAAAACTCAGTTTCCCATCTATAGTTCCTAACACTATATTTCCAATCTCTTCCCTTTAATTTGTTTCTTTGTTAAATGGTTCTAAAAAAAGTTTGAAAGTGAAAGGAGGGTTGTTGTGATGAGTATTTACTTTGTAAGAAAAATACCTTAAGAGAGAAAGCACTCCTTTTTTTCCTTCTCTTACCTTATATTTCTTGTCCTCTTACCTTTATGTTTCCCTCCCAATCCTCTTCTTTCAGTCATTCCTTCCCATCTTCCTTCCTTCATTCCTCCTCCTCCCACCATTCATTCATTTCATTATCGATTAATTATTGATTTGCCTCCTTCTATTCCACTACCTTATATAATCTTTCCATATATTCATTCCAATCCATGTAATCTTTGCTTCCCTCCCACCCACCTTCCTTCCTTCACTTTTTCCTATTATTTCCTTTGACTTGCCTTGCTTTCCATTCCACTCAATTTCCTTATCTTTCTTTATATTCCCTTCAATTCCTTCCTTCCTTCACTTCACTTCCTTTGATTTGGCTTGCTTTCCATTAAACTAATATTTCCTTATATTCCCTCCCACCTCGCCCCCTTCCTTCCTTACCCCTTTCCTTTGATTGCTTTGCTTTTCACTCCATTTCCAAATATTTCTTTATATTGCCTCCCATTTCGACGATTTCCTTCCTTCATTTCTGTCCCCTTACCTTCCTTTCTTCATTAATTGACTTCACTTCCTTTAATTTGGCTTGCCTTCCACACCCTTCCCTTATCTTTCCCTATATTCCATCCCATTTTGTCCCCTTCCTTTGTTCCCTCTTACCTTCCTTCATTCCTTTTACTTCCTTAAATATTTTAGGACATTGGTGAACAAAAACATAATAACTTAATTCTCTTTTTGGCTCACCTGACCCATGGATTCAGAGACTTGGTTTTTTTCAGGCCTCAGGTCTTTCCCAAATATTTCCTGTGAAAAAAAGAGATCTAACATAAAGTGAGTAGATAAAAAAAGAACAGGGGTAAGTTGGATAGTGGTGCACCCATAAGAGCATCTTAAGTGGAACAGAATGAAGTCTTATCCCTCACCCCAACTTCAACTTCCGATGAAGCTGGGGATTAAACAATCATTCATCTGATCACCAGTCAATCTTCTTATTCATCAGCTTACAGCTGCCAGCAAATTGAGAGGGGTCTGAATGCTGCTTGAAGTAAAAGGTGTGGGGGTGGATCATTCTGTTCACCCTAAATATCTCCACGTCCCCTAACCCATCAACCTAATCACTGTCATCGCTGTATAGCAGGTTGGCGAATTGAAACAACATTCTTAAAAATAACACAATAGTCTCACTATAACCCTAACTGTATCCCTGACAACTAATATACAGTTATTCAGGAGCATGTATTTGTGATGCCTGACCGTTACAATGAAGGCTGAAGATGAAAACATATATTATATGATATTGACCACATTATAAGTGCTAAAAAGGAGCAGGGCCAGCTGCCAAGGTAGTAAAGGTCAACACTCTCTTTGGTACTCAGAAGAGTCACTTGACCAATAATATTAAAGGTCTGTGCACGGATTGGACGTAGACTGATCAATCCGTGCCCACTTGATCAATTTGATTCATTAATCAGATTTCTACAGATTGGCTAAATGCCCACTGGTCGTGACTATAATATTTTTTAAATATTAATGATTTGAAATATATTTTAAGACAAATTTAGGAAATATTACATTTACATTCACAAACAAATCAGATTTTTTGGTTTAACATGAAAAACCTTGAACGTGTAATTTAGCCTTTGACGTAGTTTTGGTCCACTTTTCAATCGAGAATTAATTTAGATAATGTCACGGCTCTGGTGTGACCGTACAATGACATAATATTTAGTGAGTTTATTGAGTGACCAGCAGTTGTCATCAAGGTAGCTGTATAATGTGACTTTTTGATGGCTCTGGGAGTGGTAACAGGTATTGGTGAGTATTCTTCAGGTGAGTATTGGCATTAGCGGTTTCCAGGGACATCGTAAGCAGATCTTCGGATGCCAGAGTGTTAAACCCCCGACATGGGATCTCATGAGGAGAGTGCCTTGAGTCCAGAGAAGTATCCTCAGATTAGCTTACACCAACAGACATGAGATAGCGATCTGGCTAATGTGCTAGCGCAAACCGATAACTCCAAACTCAAGGCGACTGAAAACAAAAAAATGAGTCTGCAGTCAAAGCATAATACAGGTAAGTAGGTGGAAACTCACGCAGAGATCAATGGAGAACACTGGCAAAGGAGTCCAGGACGTTTCATGGGGAAGACATCAAGGATGGATGAGGAATGCTGGGAGATGGAGTCCTTTTAAGGATGAGAACCTCAAACTGGATTGTTTATGGAGGTAAGTGACAGCAGGAGTAATTAGATGTTAGTTTCTGGATGGTTAGATTTATTTTAAAGCATGGTACTGCAATGGGTAGCTTAGCGGCTGATCAGTTAGAATAAATAAGGCCTGAGTTGAGTTGTGCTTGTGTGGGTCTCCACCAGGTTCTCCAATTTTCCTCTCTCAACACAAAAACTATGCCTAAATGAATGAATCTAAATTCTCCTCAGCAGTGAATGTGAGACACAGACTTGTGACCTTCCTGTAGTGCCCCTCGCGTTTCACAGAAAAGATGTATTATTATGATTTTGACTTAGAAAGCCACGATAAGACATTTTTTTAAGATTGGCATGCCATAATAATCTACTTTTGAATTTAATAAAAATATGTATTTTTAATTATTAAATTGTGTGATTCACCTCGAAGCTGACCACTGTTATAAGTAAGTAAGTAAGTAAGTAGGCTTTTATTGTCATTTCAACCATATACAGTGCAGTACACAGTGAAACGAAACAACGTTACCCCAGGACCAAGGTGCTACATCAAACAACATAATAAACATTACAGCACAGAATTATCATTAAATTATCGTTTAACTAAGCTATCAAAGTGCACTTGTGCAACATTTAGTGCAAAAGAGAAAAAGACAGGACAAGGGACAAAAAAACAGTAGCACCGAAGTTGTGCAAAGTAATGGATTGTCCATATGCAAATCAGAATAAATAATTACGTGTTAAATAGTCAACCTTCAGTGACATAGAAGTGTTCAGGGATGAGTGCAAAAAAACAGCAGTTGCGTGGAGAGGGTTAATTGTGTTGTTCTTGTTTATTTGTGTTGATTACAGCGGGGAAAATAAGTATTGAACACGTCAACATTTCTCTCAAAAAACATATTTCTAATCAAGCTATTGACATGAAATTTTCACCAGATGTCGGCATCAACCCTAGTAATGCACACAAAGAAAGAATTCCAAACATTTATGTCCATAGATGAAGTTATGTGTAATTAAGTGAAATGGTACAGGGAATAAGTATTGAACACATGAAGAACAGGAGGGGTAAAAAGGTCTGGCAAGCCAAGAAAGCAGCTGGAGTTTGTCATTATTCAGAAGGTTAACCTGCCCCCTATTAGTGCAAAGTAATATCAGCTGGTAAAGTCCTGATTGATGCCTTTTAAAAAGGTTTCTCACCAGCAAGGTGTTAGACAAGAAGCATTGCATGATGGGTAAAAGCAAAGAGATGTCCAAAGACCTACGCAACCTTATTGTTGCAAAACACACTGAAGGCATTGGTTACAGGCGCATTTCCAAACTTCTGAAAGTTCCAGTGAGTACCATTGGGGCCATCATCCGGAAGGAGAAAGAACACGCCATTACCATAAACCAGCCACGGCCAGGTGCTCCTCGCAAGATTTCAGACAGAGGTGTCAGAACAATCATCAGAAGGGTTCTCCAACAGCCTAGGACCACTCGTGGAGAGCTTCAGAAGGACCTGGAATCAGCAGGTACCGTTGTTTCAAAGAAAACAATAAGTAATGCTCTCAACCGCCATGACCTCCATGCACGCACACCACGCAAGACTCCATTTTTGAAGAAGAAGCATGTTGAAGCTCGTTTGGAGTTTGCGACACATTTGGATAAACCCGTGACATTCTGGGAGAAGATACTCTGGTCAGATGAGACCAAAATTGAACTCTTCGGATGTCATAAGACACAACATGTTTGGAGGAAAAATGGCACCGCACATCACCCCCAAAACACCATACCAACAGTCAAGTTTGGAGGTGCATCATGGCGTGGGGTTGTTTTTCAGCATGTGGTACTGGTAGACTTCATATCATTGAAGGAATAATGACTGGAGAAAAGACATTCTTGATCAGAATCTGCTGTCATCTGCCAGGCTGCTGAAGCTGAAAAGAGGGTGGATCTTTCAGCAATACAACGATCCCAAGCACACAGCCAAGGTAACACTCAACTGGTTGAAGAAAAAGAAAATAAAGCTGCTGGAATGGCCCAGTCAATCACCAGACTTGAATCTAATTGAAAATCTTCGGAAAGAACTGAAGAACCGTGTTCACAGAAGAGACCCCCGGAACCTTGAAGATTTGAAGGCAGTTTGTGTGGATGAATGGGCCAAAACCACACCTGAGCAATGTATTCAACTGGTTTCCCCATACAGTAGGCGTCTTGAGGTTTTTAAACTTATTCCCTGTGCCATTTCACTTAATTACACATAACTTCATCTACGGACATAAATGCTTGGATTTCTTTCTTTGTGTGCATTACTAGGGTTGATGTCGACATCTGGTGAAAATTTCATGTCAATAGCTCGATTAGAAATATGTTTTTTGAGAGAAATGTTGATGTGTTCAATACTTATTTTACCCCCTGTATATTTTTTGTAATGTAGAATGTTTTGGAATTTAGATATGTTATAATAAACCAATTACAATAAGTCAAAGGCCAAACAGTTTGACGTCACAGTTCAAGTATGGCGCATACATGTAATTTATTCCAATTTTAAAATTAATGATAATTTTGCCTAAAATAGATGTCTGTTTAAAGAATATTTAATATGTCATGACACAAAAATTATAGCATGCCAAATCCCATCTGTTAACCATTCAGACATGCAATACTTGTACTTTTGAGCAAAGCCTCAATTAGTCGCCATCTACCATTGTATGAAGTCTGGGGTGACGAGGGGCTCCATCACAGTCACCTCTCTTGTGACATTTACACCAGGGCCATTAGCCAGTCTGACTCATGAGTCCATCAAAGCTGTGATTTTATGTCTCTTTCTGGCTCTTTTTTCCCTCAGCGCTCACTCAACTAGCCATGGGCACGCAGGGGTGAGAGCAAAAGCCGATGTGCCATTTCTAATCCCCTCTGTTCCTGCCTTTGTGTAGTGGCCCAGCAGGAAGTAAGAGCTGGGCAGACAACAATTAACAAAAGAGCTGTGAAGAATACAATTAGCCATCAATAGGAAACCACAGGCCTTTGTGCCTGTTTCCATGGCGATGCTTGACTACCAGTATTCCGGGATTACAGAACGTCCCCCCACCCCCCCAACAGCACCACTTCTTCGATGTTTTTTTTTCCTCTCTTCCAGCTTTCTTTAACCCTCTCTATCCTTCTTTTCTCCTTCTGCCTTTATATCCACCTCTCTTTCTTTATTTCCATGTCAGTCTCTTGTCACTAAGTAACTCTGGGGGCTTTAGACGAGCACTCGCACCTTTGTTCTGCTCAGAGCTTTTCAGGTCTTCTACCTTTGTGTCCCCCACTGTGCTGAGGAAAAGGTGGCGACTTTCTTTTTCATTACGCTCTCCCATTTTCTTCATTTGTCCAAAGGATTACTCAGACTGGAGCTTTGTGAAGACCTGAGCTGATAGAACGCCTCAGTGTTCTCGCTTTTCTGAGAGAGTCTAGTGGAATAGAAGTCTTTATTGTCCAATGGGGGACTGTTTCCTATTGCAAAGGCCTGCAAGCTTTGTCCTGGAGACCACAGTGTTTAGCAATAGATGCTTTTTAAAAAGAAAGAGTCTAGTTTCTCTTTAGTTTTGGGGACTCTCTTTAGTTTTGCACTCTCTTATGTACTCTCATCATCAATGGTCTGAATACACCCCTATGTTAATTTTTCTTACTGATGCTGATTACAATTTTGTGGTTAACACAGCTAGTTCTCTGGTAAGTATCCCATGCACGCCATCGTAAATGGAGTTTCCAAGTTGTACAGTTATCCCCAGTTCAAAGAGAAAAGGAGAATGTCAGGTAAAAATGAGTTGGTTGGGCGTGTACCCTTGCTTTTCACCCAATGTGTGCTGGTGAAGTCACCACCATTATCCATTTACCATTTTATTCTTTGGGTGTAGCATGTAATTTCCCTTTGTAGATCCCCATATGAATTGGAATTCCTAGTGTGGGTTTTGACTTGACTATTTTAATTGATAAGAAAGCTAGAATTTTAAGGTTGGTATACCTTAGTATGGCTGCCATTGGACTATACGGTGCACCGGAATATAAGACGCAATAACAAGAAGTTTGTCTGTTTTATGAAAAAGATGCAAAAGGTCCATTAAGCAAAACAAAACATTCAGATACTGTTTGAATAAGTTGAATATGTAACAGGTGCCATTTTGGGTGCACGCACACGCATACACACACACGCACACACACGCACACATAGGAAATAGTAAATTCATAGTTCTCCAAAGACATCCTAAAACATTTTGAGGCTTTAGGCCTAATGAAAATTGAAAAATCAAAAAAACTTTATTGATGAAAGTGGCTGGTAACTTTCTGAAGTAAATATCCAAACAGAATTTTCATTGATGAAAATAAGAGATTATGAATGCCACTGAAAGAAAATGTGATCATTTTATTAACAGTGCATGAAAAACGTGCAGAAAGTGCAATACACACAACCAACTATGCAGTTATAAACTGTTATAAACTTAACTACACATCTAAGATAAAATACCATACACCAATGCTTTTTCCAGCCATGTACCCCTCAAGACACCACAGCCTCAGTCACATATACCCCCTGCTACCAATGACTCTAAAGAAGTGACTATAAATGTATTATCTACAATGACAAATAGTGAACAGTCTATTATTTTTCATTAACAAAAATGTATTATAAATAATGATTTTGACGAGCATCGGGTTCTCTTGTATAAGTAAACAATCCTCTCTGTTCAATGTGATGGATTTTCTTGGGCAGAGACATGTGCTTTTGTTTATTTCACTCGTTTCTCATTAGAATTAGCATGCATATGTATGCAACGTGAACTTCCGAATATCTGCTTTTGTTTTTCCATATTAATGTCTAAGTTATATCCCTAAGTTGTATATAATTAGTTATCTTAAGCAGCATTTTTGTGTTTTTGTTACATGTTATTTTGTCAGTTTTTATATGTAATGATCATCGTGTATGCTGCATGTATGGCAAGCCATTTGAACTTAACCTCTCTGCATGCACCAGCACAGAACAGCTGCTGTTTGAATTGAGTTGGAATAATGCAACACAGCTATTGTTTAATTTTGATTTCAAATATAATTTGTCAATTTCAAAAAGGTTTTTAGTTTAGCTTTTTTTGTTTTAAAAGGCCATTAGAAGAGGTGTGATACATAACATGCAAGGCAGTTAAGTCCAAGTCCAAATAAAACAAGGGGCAATGCGTGATCGTCTTTCAGTTTCATTTTACAGACCCCAAATTGGTGCCATCAGTTCCATCTAGTGGTAAAAAGAAGAAATAACTATTAGAAATACAATACCTGTGATATGGCTTGTATTTTCAAAGGTCTGCAAAAAATGTACAATGGAACAAAAAGTTTAGTAGAGGTTTACCTGTTTTTTTAACCTGTTTTGACCAAGCCTTTGCTTTTTGAGGGGATGTATATATTTTTTTATTTGTCAACGCTTGATTTTGCCATGAGGCAAAAGGCAGACAGGAGACTGTAGGCGTGAAAAGGCAGCCACATTCTGTCACCACTCATGTGTGAATTTTGAGTGATTGAATAGTTCGCTGAAAATTGTATAGCATCTTTGAGCGTCTGGAAAAGTGCTATATAAATTAAAGCCATTTTTCTAGCTTTGCACTAGTAAAAGCTTTGAAAAAAGACGTGCTGTTCTCTTTTCCCTTATCTCTTATCATCCCAGCTGGGCCCTTTTTCTGTGTCTTTCTGCAGAGACTCTCACTATCCTGCTCTCCAAATAAAAGGAACTATGGATCTGGAATGTTCTCTGAATGCAATTGAAATACACCATTTTCTTTACAAGGAGCGTTGGTTCGGGGGAACCCACCTGTCCTGCTGGAACTTACGCTGCTAGCTACATGATCGACTCCTGGTCGAAGTGGAGGATCGTGTGCCTGGCTGCTCTGTCCATGGAGGATGTCGAAGACATCTACATAATTGGAACTGTGATAACTGGGATTCTGCTAATTGGAATATGTGGAGCTCTCAGCTATCTGCGATTATCAAAAGCGGTCAGTGCTCAAAGTCTCACTAAGCTGACCGACTGGAATGGAATGTTGACTGGACTTAAAACTGCCTGGACTCATGTAACGGTCTGTGACCGCAAACTGGATTTCATTGTGGAAAGGCTGGCAGAAATTAAACAGAAGTTGGATAAACTGGTGACCGGTGATGGACATTAAAAATCTGTAGAAATGTACAGTTTTTGGCCTAAATTAACTTCTCTACCATCTGGCTTCCCTTATCTCCTCTGGCCTTGGAGGCCACGAAGAGGAATCCAAACAATTTTCCCCCCGGAGTGGTTGATAAGGAGAGTCTCTCAGCACCCACCCCTGCATCCACTTATCTCTGTCTGCTTTTTCTCCACCGCTGTAATCTGATGGGCCATGAGTACAGCTCCATCTGGCTGCAGGAAAATGTCAGCTGCGGACTGCAGGGGTTACACCACTTCCCCGGACCCTTACCTCATCCTGCGATATTCTCTTCCTGTAATTGGCTTTTTTTAACCTACTCCACACTGCCCTTTGAAGGACACTGCGGAAAAGGCTCTTTTTTGAGCTACCTTACCTAATGTATACCCATTTCTCTGTTTCTCTCTAAAATACTACCTCTCAACACTGGCCTGTCATCACCCTGTCTATGTCTGTGGCCAAAGGGGTTGTAATAAAAAATATATCAAGCATTGCTTCAAAAAAAACCAGATAATCTAGATTGTAAATCTAAGAACAGAAAAAAGGCCGAATTGAATTAAGTGCTTTAACCCGTGGAGTTATTCTAACACAGTAAAATCCTAAGAGTTAAACTCTATATAGAGTGGGACCAAATACACTCAGAGTAGAGTTAATTTAACTCTTAGGATTTTACTGTGAACCATGAGTTTCAATACTTGACAATATTTGAAATTCATTAAGCTGACACTAGTGTGAAACATGCTAATTGACTGAGTGGGATAATAACAAAATACTGACTCTTGGTTGGATGGTTTTGGATCTGGAAAATCTTATTGCCCTTCTCATTAACATTTTGCTCAACTTGTGTTACTGCTGACCATTCTGACATTCATTTATTCATTCATTCATTCATCTTCTAACCCACTTATTATTCCCTTGTGGGTTCATGGGGTTCTGCTGGTGCACACATCAGACGAGAGGCGGGGGTACACCCTGGCCAGGTCGCAAGTCCATCACAGACCATTCTGACATTTACTTGATAACTAGTTCCCATCACCTTTATGAGATAAAAACCTGTATACATTGGTCTCTGTCTGCTGATGACTGTTGTTATGTAACATTGTCGAAATGTGGTCCAAAAGATGCAAACACGTCACATGGAGGGTTTATATGGATTAGAAACTATGCAATCAGAGAGTGCTTTCATGAATGTGGCATCATTCATACACGAGGATCAGGCTGGATCACTTTTTTTAAAGAGGATTTTCTGTTGTTTTTGGAGAAAGACAGTATTCTAATGCATTTCTATTATCAAACATCTGTAGAAGTTTAGATTAAATATGAGAATACGAAAGCATTTCAATAACATCTGATAAATAAAGCTGAGCTTTACTAGTTTGGCGACCACCATCATTTCATCAACAGTTTAAATTTAAATTATTTGTGATGTTGTGCCTTATTTTTGGACTGTGACATTTGCAGCTGTTTGATTGTGCTCCCACTGTTAACAATGATAGCCAGAGATCATAATTAGCATTTCTACTCTGTTCTCTGAAGCACAGATTCTTTCTGTCAGTGATTTACGCATGAGAGATCATGAGCAGTGGTTAGTCCAGGTCGATTATTTTCTGTAATTTCAAAAATTAATATCTTTGGTTATCTCTAGTATACTGCTGCACATTTATGGCACTAGGTAACAATAAAGATTGTTTAGGCTTTAACAAGTTAACCAGTGAGCAAATTTAGCATTTTCTTGTTTAAAAGTGTTTACTGTCACTAGTGAACCAATAAAACCCTTTAGTTCAACTAGCATGAGCAAGTGGAAAAAGACAGCACAGAAATATCTGACTATTTTATGAAAATTTTGTGATATCTAATACATAAATGTTCAAACAGCTTGCCACATGTGTCTGGGGTAGCCAGATGAATTCTCCTACTGCCCTTTCAACAGTGTTGGCCAATCTACTGGGAAAGTCTAGTGAGCTACATTAAGCTATTCATTCCTCTACATTAAATACACCCCTCCCAAATGTAGTAAGCTACACTCCAGCAATAGACCAAAAGTAACATCTATAAAAAAAAATGTATTTTTAAATTCCACCAACTCAGGTTTATTAATTACTTAGGTCAATTATTTATGTACAAGAAAATGTGAGAAGCATTGCCATATAATCAGCTAATTTTCTCCAGGGGGAAGCCACTCGGCCTAGTCATCACCACCCGTATACAAGCTGCTTTCACGCTTAGACGACTAAACAGCAACCCACCTCCTCTTCTCTCACACCTGAGGGGGTTCTACAGGCCAAATATGCTTAAGTATCCAGAGGTCCACCCTCAGACAGCCTGTCTAATATGCTTTATAACTACATATAGTTTATACTGGAAACAATGCTACCACCATGCAGTTGAGAAATGTAGTCAGAATAAAAACAGCTGTCGAAGTTCTCAAGTTCAGATTATAGTTTATAGTCTATTCAGAGTATTCCATGATTTCACAAGTGCATCTGATTTGTGGCCTGTGGTAAAATGGATGGGCTAAGATTGATCTGTTCACACCCAATCCATGCATGCCCCTCAAGTTCATTGGTCAAGTGATTCTTCTAGGTAGAGTACAGCTTACCGAGGACAATACTGACCTTTGCTACTTTGTAGGGGTGTAATGATATCTCTGCTCACGAAACGATATATATCTCAATATTAAGTCTGCGATATGATATGCATCATCAGAATATTTTACAAAACATTTTTAATTGTTGACACTGTTAATATAACAAACCATCATTGGATAAAATGAAATTTAAAAGGTTTCGAGACCACAAAGTTAAGAAGGCTAGGGTCTAGTTTAATTTGTTTTAGAGCATTTGATACCATCCATCCACTTGGGGGCAGTGTTAATGTTTGAATTAATACATATTTTTTTACTCTGATGGAGAGTGATGGAGAGAGCTGATTTTATAATCTATCTCTGGGTAAAGAAATTTCAGAAGTGACTAGAATCACAATCAGACTAAAAAGCAAATACACTTTAGCTCCCAGTAGCTCAACGATACGCATTGTGACATAATTTTGTATTCCAATATATTGTACCACAATATATGTCTTTTTAACTCTGATATTATGGTCAATATGATATAATATGTGTTTCAACTTTAACCTTCACTGTAATGGTTAGGCACCACAATGTAGCTGCAATTCTCGTGACTGCTATACATTGCTTACAGTGATTGGGTTGATGTAGGGTTAGGGGACGAAATCAGACTCCTCTCAGGTTTCACATCTTTTTCTGTGGATGAGATGTCGCCTCCCTGATGGGTGACACTCTGCATTTGGGTTCCACTTGTTGGCTGAAGGGGTTGTGGTAACGATTTATTACTGATCAGCTCACTGGAACCACATGCTCTCCCCTGTGTTTTTTTATTACTTCATTTCCATCATCTACTACCATCCGTCACCCAATGATATAGATGTATGCAAGAACTCTACATGAACACAAATACAGTTGTTTCCTCTGCCAGTGACTTGCTCTGCAGATTCTACCGTCAACATAGTTTTATGTGTTACCATGGCACTGGCAGGAAGTGCTCGACTAAAAGTGAAGATACACAAGTTCCACAATTCACATGGCTTTTCAAGCAAACCTTTAATTGTTCTTGAATTTTAAATAAAATCTTGGAAAACGTAATGTTTTTTAAACCAGTTTCCCAAACTCCAGGCTCACACTAATGTCTGAGTGTTTATTTTTAAAGATCTCAGTCTATGAATGGGTCACTTGTGAACTTTTTGCAGAGTGTTTCTGTCCTTTGGTAAAATTCCTAAAACGTTTCCTCTCAGCTCCCGATGTCAAGACAGCCCTTTGTCCATCAGTAGACCGGCAAACCCAAAAACCCAAGATCTAGTGAGCATTTCTGCACAAAGCTGGCATTTACAAATGCAAATGACTCCATAGAATGAAGATGTTAATTCAGTCATTTGGATCACAAACAAACCTTCTTTAGAAGCCTTGTCTTCATCAAAACACAGGCTGCCTGTCTTTCAAGGCTGTGAGAATCACTCTGTATTCCTCCCAAAACACACTAATGATAATTAGAAAGTCAATGTGACTAATAAGAACCATCTCACAGTGTATTTGCTGAAATGGACAATTGTTTTAAAACAGCGTTCAGCAGCCGTAAAAACGTTACATTAATGCAACTTATCCATGAGAAATGCTCTTTAAACTTCTCGCATGTTATGTGGATTGTGGGAGAATTATATAAACCATCAAACTGCTAACCGTGCATCTTTCCCTCCAATCTAAATGACATTTTGTCTACCTATGCATTTCACAAAACCAAAGCATAGAAAAGTGTTGATGGGGAAATAATGAATGTGATAGTTGCACAAACCACACCGGAGTGATATAGAAGAGCAAACAGGACAGATCTTTGCCCAGAAACCCATCTGAGATCAAGTTAGGCACATTATTTCTCGGAATTATCGAAAACCGCAACCTGTTCCTGTTACTTTTCCGTTGATATCGAGTTACGAATGTGAGAAAGTATTCTTCGTTTTAGTGGTGTGCAGGGCAATCACAAGAATCAGGTCTGCACAACCTAATTGAGGTAGGTGGTTTGAAAGGCAAATGGCATTTACAAGCTTTTGTAGAATGTGTCGTACCTCAAAGGAGGTCCATACCTGAACAACATCAACAAAACACGTTTAGCTCATGCAGATTTTTAGGTTTTTGCATTTCAGCGTGCCAGAAAGCTCCTTAAAAATAAGGTAACAGGAGAGCCTTTCAACCCAATGGGTGCCATTTCTGTCCCTGGGACTATTGGTTTATTTATTTATTCATTCATTTTATTATTAAACAAATTGCACTACATACTATTCTTCTTGCAAATCTTAGCTATAAGCTATTTGTTTCAAATACATTTATTTATAAAAAATACCTATACTTTCTTAGATGAAAAAAAACATTTTAGTCATGTCCCCAGCTTTTTACTATCTATACAGCTTTTTAGTTAGTCTAACCCATCCCCCTCCTAAAAAAACGCCTTTTTGAGTGTTTTATTTATAACGGATATTTTTGCAGTACATTGCATTATATTTCCACAACGAACCTGTAATTTACAATTCCATTACATTTTGTAGTTTTTGTAAAAAAAATACATTGAGAAAGAAAAGTTTTTATGCTTTACAACAAAAATCAAAGCGTTGAGACAAAATGCAAATTCATAAATCCTCCCCCAAAAATTCTTAGCTTAAAACTCAGTCCTGTTTCTTAAAACAATCTAATAAAACATTTAAATAAGTTACTTAAGATGGACCAATATCAATTTGGAATACTTTTGTATGTTTGCTATTGGATCTCAAAAAAGTGGAATACAAAATTACAATCGTAGTGGAACTAGTGTACAAAAATATCTGGAATCCAATGATTTTGTTGATCATAGTTGAGGTATACCTATGAGGAAAACAATCTTTTTAACTTGGACAACAAAAATTGGTGCCTGAATTCATGAAATCCTGTTCAAATATTTGTCAACATATTTTAGCGACTTTCAAAGATTTTATGGCCTATTTAGTAGAAATTGCTACTTGGTAAAAATAAACAAAACTGTTAAATCTCCAGAGATTTCAGTGTCCATTTTTTAAAAATATTGTTAAGTACAAGAGTTTCCGTTTATGCACAGAAAACTACATTGTTGTAGAAATTATGATATTACAATTAAATTGTACCAAATCAGACACAAGATCATAAAACTTGACTTCCAGCTATAAAAACATAAGTTGCATGTATTTAAAGTGTGTAAGCATTATTTTTATTGTTGAATAACTCCTCTTGATTTTGTACCATTTCATTTAAACAATTGTAAAGTGTTTAATTTAGTTAATTACTGTTGAAAGTTTAATCAAATCGGTTTCCCCTGTGCAATCGCATGCTTCATTTTTCACAAGTTACCTCTAAAGTTTTTTGTTCTCTTGCCACTAAAAATACACTATCGACTGGAGTCACATGGAGTGACTGTGATATTTGTAGTACTTTTCTCAAGCTTAAAAAGAAAAATGAAGACCCAAAGTGAACACAAATTAAGTGTTTCAGTTCACAGCTGAAACCATACAACTGTGTATTGAAATAAACAACAAAAAAGTGACATTTGAAAGTGATTCCAATTACTTTTTATTCTTGAATGTACCTAAAATAGAATAAAAGTCTTCTGATTTAAAAAAATATATGTCAATTCTTAGACAAAATAACAAAAACATTTTGGTTAATTGATTTCAATGACGGTTGAAGCTTGTGGCACCACATTAATTATTGTTTAAATCATTGTCACCACAATCTCATTTCCTGAGCTTATAATTAACTAAAAAAAGGTGAGTAATTATTGTTATATATTCAAATACTTCCCCCTCTGGCGTCAATGTTAAGGCAGAGACCGTGATGCACATCACCACCCTGCTTTAGTCACACACAACGGCACACCACACTGAAGTCTGCCAGGAAACTCATCCTCTGTCTGGTTCTCTTCAATCCAGGTGACAAGGCACAAGTTGTGCCTGCTCTCCCCTTTTCTCCTTTCGGAGACCTGTCTGGTCCAAAACCACCCACATTTCTACTTTAGAGCTTGTGCAGAAAAAACAAACAGTATGGAGAATAAAGGGCCGGCTCTCAGCGGGGGCTGAAGGGAATATTGGCAGTGCCGCACACAAAGGCGGCCCTGAAAATAGCCCCCTCACACAATGAAACCTGCCACTCTGTCTATGAGATAATGTCTAATTGAAAACAGTGCCGCCATTGTGCCGCTGTCACCGGCCTATTGTCCCAAGCACCCCTCCTCTCTCTCTCTCTCTCTCTCCACACACTTTTTCCATTGATGCGGTGCGATTGTTCCCTGCCATTGTGGCACCCGCGGCCCTCACTCTCTCTCTCTCTCTCTCTCTGTATTGTTATAATTTCATTACTCGTTTGTTTTTTGTTCCACATCTCCTTTTGCTCCCCTGCAGCTCTTTTGTTCAGCACGTTTAGGCACTTCATATTGAATTGCCAACACATTGTTGGTGTGTGTGTGTGCAGACCTTACAAATAAAAAACTTACAACGAAAGGTGCAAAAGTGACCATTTTTGAAAATGTAGCTTAGTGTGACATTTGGAGAGCGATACACGGTTGTTATCCTCAAAAAGAAACTTTTCTCAAAATGGGCCAAATGACAAAGGCATCACTTTCCACTGTTTGTTTGTTTTCTGACATTTTTATTGGGGCCCCTGTTGGGTCACACATTAGCATATGCGCAAACAGGACGGAATAGTTACCAGCAAATGCCAACTTTCACCTTGTGGTATTGAAGCTCAACAATTACATATTATTGCTAATTACATTAAACAGCATTTTTCTTAAATATACAAATTATAATATTCATATTATTCGAATGTATCTATCTATTAATTTCATAATTTCAAAATCAGATAATCATAGTATTTTACCACTTTGCATTTTATTCAGGGTTTTTCTGTTGCTTAGCACTCAAAAAACGTTGAACGAATGTAACAAAACCATTACAAGCTTTCCATTCAATTGAACTGAGTACAATAGAGTTTCTTGAAAAAAAAAATCAGTTTGAAAAGATTAGTTGTCATCTTGTCATATGCACATAAATAAGTTTGAACGAAATAAAATAACCACCAAAAAGGTCATTAACTACATTTAATTTTGTTGCATAAAGTATCCCCCCTCCTTAGAATATACTTTAAATTAAGTTAAAGTATATTAACCCTTAGAAGTCCGGGGGCCTTTTTGAGCGTTTTTATTTATAACGGATATTTTTGCAGTACATTGCTTTATATTTCCACAACAAACCTGTAATTTACAATTCCTTTACATTTTGTAGTTTTTGTAAAAAAAAAATTACATTGAGAAAGAAAAGTTTTTATGCTTTACAACAAAAATCAAAGCGTTGAGACAAAATACAAATTCATAAATCCTCCCCCAAAAAGCAAAGGCAATGTAAATCTAATGAGATAATTGTACAGTGGTACCCCGAGATACGATTTCTTCGAGATATGAAAGGTCTCGCGGGAAATTTTTTGCTTCGAGATATGAAGAAAAATTTGAGATATGAACAATAACAAACATTTCTGCTCTATTTTCCACTTGTTTGTCGCACATCGCGCTGCGCTTCCACATCCTTGCACTCCTTTCTCCCTTTGAAGAAAGTGTGCTTTAAGGGGCTGATACGCCTTAAAACACTTTAAATCAGTTTTAAATTGAGCAAAACATTATGTATAGATTACCAATAATGTACTATAACAAATGTTAGAGTCAAGGTGTTGTAAAAAAAAATAACGTTTATAATGTGGAAAGTGCTGTTCTGTAGCGCAAGTTAGAGAAACCCAGTGACACGTTCTCAGAAGCGTCTCTCCATCCCTTCTCACACGCTCGGTATTCTCTCCGCTTGTGCTTGAAACCGTGTTGGTGTCAGTACTTTGTGAAATTTCTCGAGAAAATTAACTTGATCCGTGGTGCCGTAATGTTTTGTGCCGACACATCGCCTCACTCTCAAGGTAAGGTTCACATTTGTGCACATATTACGTATTTTGCATGTGTTTTATTATCATTTATTACATTAACAATGTGTAGATTTAAGGATTGAAGAAACGAAACGTTAAGAAATTATTTTTCTCTGGTTTTTTATTTTTTCTATCACTTCATTCGGTTGTTTCTGAGAGCTGTGGCACGGATTAGGTGTTTTACATGCGAAACTTGCTTCGAGATACAAACTTCACCCTGGAACGGGTTAGTTTTTGTATCTCGGGGTACCACTGTATATAAAAAAACAAGTGAACCTCTCCTAAACCTTATACACTGTTAGAAGCACTTTTTGTGCCATTCAGAACTTTGAAGAACACAAGCCATAGCACAGGTCTTGTAATTCCAAGGGTTATCCCTTATCTTCACTACGAGATAGCACTGATGGCACCAATTTTGGCTCTGTAAAATGACACTGAAAGGTGATTGCACTTTTTCCTCACATTTTCATTTGAATTACCATGGAAATTATGTCATAACTTGTAATGTTTATTTAAAACTAAAAATATCAAAGCTAACCTTTTCAAAACCTGAACATTATATTTAAAATTCAAATTTTACAATAGGTGTGTCCCATCATTCCTATGTATTTCAAAACAGCCAGTGTGACTGGCGTTTATGATTATTCATGATTTTTTGCTTTAAAACATAAAAACATGTAATACTCTGAATTAACATTTTTGATATAATTTCAGGTTTGTTGTAGAATTTTTGTGCAATGTAAAAAAAAATGTAAAAGGTTGTAGTAAAAAATGAAATGAAGCATTGCCACAGAGGCTTCTAAGGAGTGTAACTTTGGAGTGTAGCATTAAAACTTTTAGAACTTTATCAATATGTATTAGCACACTCCAGCCCACAGTTTCCATCAGTTTAACTAAAACTAATACATGTGTCTTTAGCTCTGGAGCTTTGCCCAGCGGTGACACGTCCATTTCAGCCAAAATTGAAAAGGAATAATGGCATGAATGTTTCCTTCTGTGAAATTGAGAAACAAAAGCTCTTATCGTATTATTGTACCTGTTCATAGAAGAAAGATGGAGGCATAAAGGGTCACAAACAGACTGTTAAAACAAGATAAGCAGAATATTCACTGCCTGAGCTCTGCTGGCTGTCAGCATTTCCTATCAATGCCGTCACAGAACTTTAGATCATTATTAATTTTTTTTTTTATTTATTTTGCTCCTCTATTTTGCCTTCACTAGTTGATTTACTGGAACAGAAATGTCGAGCAGACAGCTGATAATGAGCATTTGGGTAATGCCCACAAATATGTATTGCTCTGTAAAAACAACCTGTTCTCAAGACATATTTAAATTGACGCTACACCGTAGCACCTGCACTGTAAAAAATACAGCAACTGTTAAAATTGGCAGCTGTGGTTACCAAAACTTTACTCTCAAAAATACAGTAGCACCATTATAGGCTTTATAGGATTGTACAATATATTAGACAGATTTTTACATGTTTATAAAGGTCTAATTAATATAATTAATATTTACTCATACCCATGTTTTATACAGTTCGAATTTTAAGGGTTTTATTGGAAATAATTACTTTTTTTACATTTTACAGTAAGCTGTGGTTGCCAAAACTTTACAGTAGTTATTAGTTTTACGGTATTGTGCTGTAAATGTCCCAAACACATGTTTATAGCTGACTAAATGCATGTGACCCGTTGGATTCTTACAAAAATTCCCATAAACCCATTTTACAATATTTGAAATCATGTCTTTTCTATTAAAAACAATGTATTAATCTGTTTATTTTCCGAGAATCAACCATATTTTTTTTTTTAATTCATGGTCTTACTTTGTAAAACTTTTTACATTTTTTTCACTGTAAATACCATGGTTATCACATGTTTGTGAAATACTGTTTTTTCTGTAGCATTTATTTTGAATTTATGTAGCATTTTATTTTAGTATTTTGCTGTTAAATTTACAGATACTTTACTGCTTCTCGGTAGGGCTGTGTCAATTTCTGCTGTGAGAACAACACAACAGCTACTGAAACTGAGAAGAATGTTTTGTAACTTTGTAAATTACCAAACCTCCTGAAGGATCAGATCATCTTGTCCAAATCGGGTATCTGATTTAACCTTTAAATATCGGAAGCAAATATTTAAAACTGAGGTAATATAACACTGGTGACAACTTAAAATGAATAGCTGATATAATATATTATATAATATATTTCAGTTTTTGTTAGCTAAAAGAAAGTATCATTTGGAGACCAACATAAATGTATAAACAATTTTGAAAATATTGAATATATTCAAAATTGTATAATGTAATAATATTGAAAAATATTTCAATAGGTTCTCTTCGAAATATTTTATAAATATTTTGAGGAGAATGTTTCTGAAAGTTAAGCAAACGTAACATTTCCCCTTTATCTGTATTGTTTTGAAAGAAATCCAATTATTTAGAACAAGTAATAATTTTGCTCCCCAAACAGCATTTAAAGTGTTTTGTTAACCATTTAACAGCCACTGTCCCACCTGTGGGAGTCTAGCTACCATTTAATTTTTTACAGTCTATCATTCAAACAATATCCAGGTCTAAACCTCACACAATATTGGCATCTTTTGAGAGACTTAGTAAACTTTTAACTTTTTTTTACAGTACCAAAACTTTCTACTAATGTTTATCAAAACATTGGTCTTTAATATTAATATACTTAGCACACAAATTATGTTAGTGGAACTTTTTTTAAGCACCGATTACAAAAAACCAGCATGCCCACATCCTGAATGAACAGTGATAGACACCAATAAACTCAAAGCAGGGAATCGACTTCATACGCAACATTACTGTGGTTGAAGCCGCAGTGAACAAGGCAAGCTTTAACTCTCAGGAGTCAGCAACTGACTTCCTTTATCACCTTTGAGACAGCATCTGCAGCTTCCTCCACTCGCTCCCTATCTAGTGAACTCCCCATCCCCTGCCCCACGCTTCAAAGTCCCTACCCTCTTCACATTTCCAGATCTCAATCTAACTTCCCCTTGAGGAAGAACACAGTCGTTATTGAAGCTCAAGTTCAATTTAATTACTACCACAATCTGCCACAAATAATTTTGAAACAAAAAGCTATGAAATATTGATTAAAATGAAAGGGAAATTTTTACCTTTAAATATTCAATGCTATTTTCTTTACTGGCTCTCAACTTTTTCTACAAGTTAAAATGTTGCAGTAGAAAATCCCCACCTACTGAAGTTTTGGTTCAGAACCACTAATAACCAATTTGAGAGCACCACTAATACCAGTGACCACAGTGAACTTAGGATTTTAAAAACTACCCTATACAGAAATGAATATATATTAAAAAATGACCTGAAAATTTCACTTAAACATTTGAGAATCCCACAAACTCCAATAGTGTGCACGTTTGTGTAGTTGTTTTTTTCTAAGTGGCACAGGAAGGCATGCAGACACACCAAAAAGAACAGAAAAACAAGCAAGAATGCTAAAGTTTGAAATTGGCTTCTAAATGTGGCGTTTAAAGTACTTTTTATAAGCAAAAAGGATTGGTTGCTATGAAGGATTAAGTAGCATCATACAAAGTTCCCCATGACAATACGTGTGATATACCAACCTCCATGTCGATGATTTTCCTAAGATTAAAGATCTTTCCTAAACCCAAAGATTATGCAACCAAGGCGACTCACATGCCTGTAATGTTCGATCTACAAATTAAGCCTTTGCATCAGACAATAAATACTATTATGATTCACATAAACAAACCCCCATTTCATCGTGAACATAATGTTGTTGCTGTTTCTCACTTATTTCCAAAGGCCAGTGTGCGTCAATGGAAGATATTTAACCCCTTCTGCAGCCCGAGGATCAAAAACGTTTTTATATTAGTTGTTTTGAACCAGATTTGCTGGCTGTAGTTGGAATGGTTGAGGGGGAGATAAGTTTAGAACTTTTTATTCAAAAGACGATTAGCCTAAGACGAATTACAATGTCGGCCTTTAAAGACTTGAGCGCACTGCCCCCCTGCGGCCATCTGTCTTCCGTTGCATTTTCGTTCTTAAGCGGGAAAATGTACTTCATTGTATATTTCAAGTACAGTGTATTTATCTATGTATGTACACAATATGTACTTTTTGTATGTATAAAAACATAATAGAATCACACTTTCACTTTTAAATATTTTGCTCATAACGGTCATTGCATCAAACACTGAAATAGTTTAATAATAACACTCTAATGCTTCATCTGTTTTTCTTAGTTGTCTTTGAGAGTAATTATTAGGTGAAGTTGCTATTGTTAGTACTTTAGGATATTATTTTTTATGTGTTCAATAGGTTTGCAAGTTTGATAAAGTACTTACTATTAACTGTAAAATATGCACTTTTAGTCATTGGAATGAGTCTAATGTATAATTAAACATATTTTGGAACAGTAAGAATATATTAAAAGTATAACGTGTAAGTTTTCAAGACACGAAAACTTTTTGTTGTACTACTAAAACAAAGAGCAATTTAATTTGGCTACTTTAGTATAGGTTACCACATCGAAAGTTATGTGTTAGAAATACTAGTTGTTTAGCAAATAAAAGTATACATATAAATACATTTAAAATGTTTTCTACAATTAAAATATTTTTAGTACAATATTTGCTCTTTTAATAGAATTCAGGTTCACAGACAGAACTCCTTCTGCTCCAGTGCCATTGAGATGTACTGTACTTGCCAAACGCAGAAAAATCCTATGTGCTTTACTGTTAACACAAGATTTTGACAATATTATGCCCGTGATATGAAATACATCACAAAAGCTAGAAAAAAAAAAATTATATTTACAAACCTAACTTCCTGAAACTGGTTTAATGTTTATTCCATCAATATAAAATAAAAGAACTGTAATAGCAAGACAGACAAGAGTCTAATTTCAGGTGAATTCCATTGTGTAATGTCATTTGGCCTTTAGGAACCAGCAAAAATGTTTTAAAACTAAGAAAGTACATAAAAAACAAAAACAAGTCATCTCTTGTGAAACATTAAATTGTCTGTTAAACATTCAATAGCAACAGAAAGACCTATTATTCTTATCATAACATTCATCAACTTGATCAGTTCACCATCTGGACAGGTTAACTTGAACTCTCTTAAATTCTGGCTCGTCCTTTTTTTTTTTTTTCAAAAATATACATTAATAGACAGAAATATACATTTTCTGCATGTCTGTGCACTCTAAAGATAAGATAAAAAAACACTTACATTGAAAAAGTTTTTATTTCAGAGATTTAGAAAAAAAAAACAAGGTTCCACAACACAAAAAATGAAAACAAATATCAAAACAGGAAAATAAACATGAGCTGATCAATTGGCCACACTCTGAAGCAATGTTATGTTGTCTCCTTTCAACATAATGCGTCCTGTTGTAGAAACACACACATTTGGATTAAAGCAAATCGGAATAGTGAAACGTGACTGGTTTCACTGGTTCAACCACTCACCCAAAGGCTTCCTGTTTTTGGTCTTCATGTGAACCTCCTCTGCATCATCCAAAACCAAATTCATGTACTCATCAAATCCCTTCAAACACAAGAAATCATCCAGACGGGGGTTAAAACACGGAGAGTTTGGCATTTACTACAGATACACACACTGCTCGCGGATCATGAAATTATGTCCACAATTATCACATACCAATCAAACATATAGAATTTGAGTACAACAAAGCATTTACAATCCATACTTTACTAAAACTGAAGTTTAAACAGCCATCAGACAAAGAAAAAAAAATCTACATTTAAAAAGTTTGCTATAAAGCTAAGATGCAAGGGTTTATTTTGATGTGTATAAGAGCAGGATACGTATTGAGATGGGCAGCAAGCAGAGAAACATATATTAAAGAGCAAGGTGTCTTGCAACTCTTTTCAGACACATTTTTATAAAGTTACTCATATTTCTCATAAAACGTTTACAGCTCTTTTGCCCACATGTTGAAGCTCATAGAAGATATCGTAATTCATATAGATATAGTAACTATACTCTCTCTAACATGTGTTGTTACACCCCTATTAACGACAAGTGTCACAATTAGGGGTGTAACGGTTCACGGGATGCATTGAACCATTTCGGTGCGGCCTGTTCGGTTCGTACACTTGCGTACCGTTTCGGTATTTTTTTTTTTAATTAAATAATATAAATTTATTATTAGCGTGATATTAAGCGCAGTGGAACATTGTTCCTAGGTGACTTTCCGCACAGACGCTATTGAGTGACGCACAGTAGAGCTGCACGGGTAGCTGTGAGAAATGGCAACAGCGAAAGAGAAGCCAGAGCTTGAAGACTCTCCCCTCTCTTCCACGTTCTCGTGTGGGAACACTTTGGCTTCTCTGTTAAAATACATAACGGGGATAGACAAGTGGATAAATGTAAAGTTGTATGCCGACATTGTTACACGGAGATCAGGTCCTAACTAGTTGCAGTATTTCATTTTTTTATTTAAAAAATGTGTATTTCTTTACAAAGAGTGCAATTTATTTAAAATTTCACCCAAATGTGTCACTTTTATTTATTTTATGCAAGAATTCTATTGTGTATTGGCAGCTTTTCAAAATAAAGATTTTGTAAGCTCTTATTGTTTTGTACCGAAGCGAATAAACCGAACCGAGCTCTCCAAGACACTGTACCGAACCGAATACGATTTTAGCGTACCGTTACACCCCTAGAAACAATATATTGTTTGAACCCTAATGTTTACTAGATGACAATTGCATAAATATAAACACGAAAAGCATCTCTGACAATTTTATGGCTGTAGCCGTAAACAATGCAAGAGCAGAAGTGGAAAGAATTCTACATATAAAGCTTGCTCTTAAAAAAAAGTCATCAAAAAGCAGAGAATACAATATAATGAAGAATACTCCCTGAAAGACACCCATATAAACAATAAACTTGCTTTATTTCGACTCGCTCAATGTCAGACGACACTATGCAGGGTGAGTAAAAACTGTGGACTGTTTCCCCTGCATATTTCATGGCTGGGTTACTTGACCAGCAAGCAGTGTGTTCTCTCTCTCTCTCTCCCTCTCCCAAATGCTCTACGTGTCATGTGACTCCAAACACAGTCTTTTAAAGAGGAAGTAATTAAAATAATCAACCTGAAACAATTATAGCTTTTCAATGGTGATTAATTTCAGATTAATCTCCCACGCTCAAGTCAATTTTAAAAATGTTAGAAAACAGAAGTGGCAAAACATTCATGTAACTGGATTTCAACAACTGAGGGGAAGCCCGCTCCTATAGTTTTCGATTTGGAGTGTCATCAGCACCTCAGCCATCGTCCTCCTTGGACGTAGGTTATGTTACACTCGCAGGACTTCTTCCCGGGTTTTGTTTATGTATTGGTGCACCCTGGCTCTGTCGTGGAGCTCTCCCCACATTCATTGGCATCACCAAACATTGCAGGTTGCCCCTCAGAAAGGAGGTATTTGTATGAATGATTCAAATGATCGTGTATTAAAAGATAATTCAAGTTTTTTTTTTACCCTGGATACATTTAAACCTATTGGAGACTTCAAAAACCAAATACATACCTTTTCTAAATGATAAGAGCTCTTAACATTTTTTTTTAGAAGAATACTCCAGAGAAAAACAAAAACGAATTGTTGCAAATAGAACAAAACCATGACCTTTTGAGGTAGAAACCTTCAATTCTGTGAGATTACCGCACAACCCAACTCTCCATTTGCAGCGCAGGGCATGATTACCTGTCAGAATTTTGCAGGCGAGTGGTAACGGGACTAAATTTTGCAAGAGTGGGACTGACAGTCAACCCGGCACAGCTCTCTACTTTGAAGAATCAAAGAAACATTATTGGTAAATTTTAGTTCACTCACAATGATGCAGCCCTCTATCCGCATGTTGACCTGTTCATAGAGCCAAACCTGGATTCGGGAACGCTGGTGAGGAAATAACGTGAATTAAATATAATATGCATTAAGACTGTTCTCCATATTGTCAGAAATATTTGACAAATGTATGACCGCTCAAAATTGCCATCATGAAACTGTTGTTTTATAGCTCAAGGGACATCAACAAATACATCAAAAATAAGATATATAAATTGGCTGAAACTATGACAAACATTAATTTAAAGATGAAGAAACATTATGTTAAAAAAAAGAAGAAAAATATATAACAGGACTGTGAACACTAACAGTAAATCAAAAACTAGAACTTACATTTTGCAGGTATCTGAAAATAAGGTTCTGGTGGCATCATTGAGGAAATTAACAATTTTCAGCACAGTGATATGATTTTTACTTAAATTACGTAATTGATATGCAGCACATAACCGGAACAACGTTTCAAATAGCACTAAAGTTGAATACTTTTCACTTTAACATTGTCATTTTAAAAAATGGAATAAAAGCGAAATACCATTAACAAAAATATACAGCCTGTTTATAATTTTATACCGTTTCTATTTCATCCAGAAAGCTACGAAATAGCATTAATATCAACAGCAGATAACGTTATCAGAATCCATAAACAGTAACGATCAGGCATTTTCATGTCTTTGTTCGAAAAGGATACGATGGGCTGGACCATGACCTTTTGGACCTTCTGTCCTTGTCCTCTGTACGCCATTCTCTTTTAAAATATTCGGATACACAAAGTTAGGAATGGAAAAATCAAAGTAATATTTGTCCGCGTAGCAACGACAACCACACGTTGTTAGCTGTTGATACAATGGCGGGCGGCACAAAAGCGGAAACGGAAGTTTCAACGTTAAAAACGACATGTTGAGACTTGAGTCTAGCGCCGCATGTGGCCTGGAGAAATAGACAGCTAATTACAATACACATTTATTTCTCGGTGAAACAAGACGCATAGATGTATTTATAAAACGTTTTTAATGGCAAACCAGTTACATAGACGTTATATCTGTTGCGGCACGTATATTTATATTATTTTAAGTAGGCAAAATACCCTCTTTAAATTAGCGTAATGTTACGTGTTCACTTTTTACAACCCAAATTCGTATATTTTACAGTCACTCCCGTTATGTATATTAAAATGTGTTTTAATTGTCTCGTTTGTATTTTGATTGAAATATAATAACGCTATTTGTTTATTTTTCGGTGACGTTTACCACAAGCTTGTGTGACGTATTACGCACGTTTCCGCTCAGTCTGTACGTCAATTGTTGTGGAGGCGCTCAGTCATTGGTGAGCAATTTCGAATAGAATTAACTGGAAACTGTTTGTGATTTAAAGTAATTTAAACAAACTATTGTTAAGACCCAAAGAATCGTGTTTAGGGAATCGAAGTGATATTTACGGTGTTGTTATTTTATATATACGACGTTGAACGGTTGCCTGAAAAAGGCTAAGCGTTTGCCTTTCTTTGTTTTTTTTTTTTTGTTTTTTTTACATTTGTTATTATAAACTCTGCCTACTTTTTTCATTTTTGTCGAACATAGTTACAGAGGTTTGATTTCATGTTAACATTTGAATAGTTTGGCATTTTTGTCGTCTCACAAAAGAAAACCGTGGGCTCAGCACATTTCATTTTTGTCAGCTGAACACGTCCCCCCTTTTTAGTACGTTGTAGTATTTAGGAATATTTTTGATTGTATTTGAGGTGTCATTGAGTATGTAATATATAAATTGCGTTCATAAGCGTTCTTGAAAAATAATTTCTGTGAAAGTTTTTTTTCAAAGTATTAAAAATGTTTGTGTTCTAACATTCTAGATTTTATAACTGTACCTAAATCTTTTGCATGTTTAGATCTACAGACAGCATGCTGCGTTTGCGTTGTAAAGCCAAGAATGGAACTCATCTGATGCAGGGCCTCACACACCAATCCTGCGTCCAGGAGCTGAAGAACAAGATTGAGGAACTTACTGGAATCCCATGTGACGTTCAGAAGATCATGGTTGGCTATCCTCCATCCAGCCTGGATCTACACAACGATGAAGCCCACCTTAAAGACTACCCCATCAAATCAGGTCTGACTTTTTAGCCATGTTTTCATCCAAAGATGCTAATTAAAGTTATGTGCATTACTGGAAAATCACTGAAAAAAGTTGGTTTCCAACCAACAAGTCCAAGAGAGCAAAATAGTCACTTCCTGATTAACTGGTGGGAAATATCAAAAGAAAAATGGAACTTGCTGCATTAGAAGAAGGCTTTTTTTGTATTTAAGAACTTACTTGCATCTTAGAACACATAGACGAAACGCAGTATGCACAGTCATGTCATCTTACTTTTGGAGGCGGAAGTCTGCTCTTTGGGAACTTTGCCGGTCAAGACAGTTCTGGGAGAGGATAATACTGAACCACTTTGATAGTTTTCGTTTAAGGATTTTTAGAATGACCAAAGCAAAATTTCAGATGCTGTGCAATGAAATCAATCCAGTCCGTTAATGCCGCCCCATAGCACCCCAGTTATGGCAGATTTGTTCAGTAATTGCGTTTTATTGTGGTTTATGCACCTTTTTTATTCTCAGATAAAAAGTTAATCATACTCAGTTGTGCGCATAATTTTTTTTCCACATTCTCAGTACACAATTTGTAAATTCAAGGGATTAGCAAAACTTCACGGTTTCCCTGGTTTCCATGTACTACATGATGCCCCGATGGGAACGCTTTGTCGCAGGTAATGTGTTAAAAAGTATTAAACGTGGTTTATAATATTGCGATTTAATTTACTCTGTGTCCATTTAAAATATATTACCGGGTCTAAAAAATACGTAGAAACATGAGACGTATCAGTTATCAAATGTTATTTTATTACTGTTGGAGTTCACTGGGAAATCCCAGGGAAAGCAAGAACTGACAGAAAAAATATGTTCATTTCAATGTAAGTCGCTTTGGATAAAAGCGTCTGCCAAATGCGTAAATGTTCACTATGTCTGATAAATGTTAGATGATTCGTTATTACCGACAGGCTGATGATATGACTTTCATTGCCACAATCACTTAACGGAGCTCCTATAAGAAAAATGTGCGTTAATGCCGCATTCACCAGCCCACTAGTCAAATACTGCCAGATGGATGCGTAAAAAGATAGCTTTCTTTTTTTTTACTCCGTTATAATCCATGATATGATGTCTTGCCATGAAGTGTTTTCATTGTATACTACCATGAAGGGAAACCGTGACGTTTTGCAAATCGTGCGAACTTGCAGATCACGTACTTACACACATTTTCCAAATGTATGAGCGTCTTGGCATTTCCATCCAGGGTTTTTTTTATCCAATAATCCAAAATGTGCATGGGTAGATAGAAACACAGTTATCTAATTGTTTAGTCTGACATTAAGTGGCGCTTCCATGTCCTGACTTCTCCCATTCACAGACAATGGTAAAAGGCCCTGAAACTTTGATCATTATTAAATCAGTTTTAAATCAAGCACAACATTATGTACAGATATGTGTAGTAGTGTGTCATAATAAAGGTTAGAGTCAAGGTGTCCTGAAAAAATGACATTTATAAAGTGGAAACTGCTGTAAGCCATCGTGGTTTCAAACAGGGGTTACTCCTCTAACTTGCGGTACAGAACTGCAGTTTCCACTTTATAAACGTTATTTCTTTGAGGACACTTTGACTCTAACCTTTATTATGACACAGTATTGGTAATCTACACATAATGTTCTGCTTGATTTAAAACCGATTTGAAGCTTTTTTTGGCGTGATGATCAAAGTTTCAGTGCCTTTTCCTATTGTCGGTCAATGGGAAAGTGGCAACAAGGATGTGCAAGCGCTGCACGATCTCATTACTTAAAAATCGGATTAAAATCCCAGGGAAAGCAAGAATTAATACAGTGGTTCTCAAACTTTTTTTGGTCGAGCCCCCCTTTAAACCTTTAAAAGAATCTGGGCCCCCCCAGATGTAAAATAATAATTATTTAATAATTAATTATTAATTATTTTAATGTAAAATAAATGTAACTACTCCTTAATGTTAAATAACTCATTATTTATAACTTATTCAAGTGACAATTCCGTTACATAGAAACAATTGTATGTTTGTTGTTCTCATATAAATCCTTTTGATTTTTGTCACCTTATGAAAACCCACATAACTCCATTGATGAAGGATCAAACTGTACGAGTAAATAAAGAAAAATAGCATTTTTGTAATTTGTTTAGCGAAAAAAACCCTCACAGACTGAAGACGATCATATCGATCATCATCTTTTATCATCAGGCTCAAGAAACAGATCACAGATAAACTATTAGCTGTTGCCCATTTCACATCTTGAAATTTATTTTAGCGTGAGAAATCGGAGATGTAGCGTGAGAGATCACTCAAATGCGCGAGTCTTACGTTCAATGTGTGAGAATTGGCAGCTCTGCAGTTTTACTCGTGAGTATGGATGCGGAAAGCAGGAATCATTGTTGCGGCTACCGTAGCCAAAGGAATTGTGGGAAATGTAGTTTTTTTTCGTTTTCTTTTTTTTTTTTTAGACACTCAAAACTTTAAAGCTCTTGAGGGCCACATTAGATTACATGGCGGGCCACATCTCTACGTATTTTGGCTGTTTATTTTTTTTTTTGTTTTCTTCTCATCTGCTGGTGATCTGGGCCTCCCCTGCTGGGCGCGCCCCCCACTTTGAGAACCACTGAATTAACGGAATGTGTTAATTGATTACAATGTAAGTCTCTTTGGATAAAAGTGTCTGCCATATGCATAAATGTGAATGAAACTACCAGCTATCTAACACAGAGGTGGGCAAGGAGGGCCGCAGCCCTGCACAGTGTTGTTGCAACCTTCATGAAACACACCTGATTCTATTAATTTGTTTAAAGCTGCCAGTTTTTGTACTGAAGCCGAGCTGGAACAAAAACCAGCCTAGACACTGGCCCTCCAAGAATGACTTTGCCCACCCCTGATCTAGCATGTTGGTCAAATGTCATCTCTAAGCATCAAATACGATGTATAGATGATAATATAGATGATAACGTGCACCTTTCTGCAAATCAGTGACTGCTAACAAAATATATAAATTAAGTGTAAAACAATACTGTTAATGTTAGGAATTCAGTGGATAGAAAGTGACTGTCAAATCTGGCCCAACACAAGATTTTTTTGTGTCTCCATCTATTAAGATAAATATCGTATATTGTTGTTATTATATGATGTATCAAATTGTAAAGCTATGTGTACACTTTTGTTATGCCTGATATTCTGGTCATTGATGTTTGCATTGTTCCAGGAGACACGCTGATTATAGAGGAGGAGAAAAACAAACCCCAAACACAACCCTCTGTGATCAAAGGACCCACTTTTGACCCTGTTCCGATTCTGGAGCGCCATGTCGTACCGGCAGACAACTCTTGTTTGTTTACTAGTGTGAACTATGTGATGGAAGGCGGTGTGTACGATCCGACCTGTGCACCTGAAATGCGTGGCCTCATCGCTCAGATTGTAGCCAGTGACCCCACGGCATATTCAGAGGCCGTTTTGGGCAAAACTAACGCCGATTATTGTTCTTGGATATGCCGAGATGACACATGGGGGGGTGCAATTGAGGTTTCAATCCTTTCAAAGTTTTACCAATGTGAAATCTGTGTGGTGGACACTCAGACGGTACGAGTAGACCGTTTCGGAGAGGACGCAGACTACACTAAACGAGTGTTGCTCATTTATGACGGGATTCACTACGACCCTCTTCAGAAGGTGATACCTGGTTCAGATGTTCCTCCACAGACTGTGTTCTCCAGCACTGATGATGTCATTTTAGCCGAATCACTGAAGTTGGCCGACGAGGCGTGTAGGAAACGGCAGTTCACCGATGTCAACCAGTTCGCCTTGCGTTGTATGGTGTGCCAGACTGGTCTGGTGGGGCAGAAGGAAGCAAGAGAGCACGCCAAGGAGACTGGGCACACTAACTTTGGTGAGGTGTGATGCTCTTGGGTCAGCAAAAATGAAAATTCTGTCATTAATTTTTCTCCAGTTTTAATTTTTTTCCCCTACTCTTTAAGATGTAAAGATGGGAGATTTCGGCTGCCTTTCTAAAGTTCTCCAACAAAATTGGCACCAATGGGGAAGCTGTCTTTTTTTTAAATGAGTAATTAATATCAGAAACTTCATTTTTGTGTGACATTAACGGCTCACTTTCGCCTTTTCACTGCCACGCCACCAGACATGGTGCCCACTGTTTCACTGCTGCCTGTTTTAGCTTGGTATAGTCCTCTACCTCACATTGTCCAATGACTAGGAGATGTTTACTCATTGTGAGCCCCAAGTTTGCTTATTTGTTTACTTGTGATTTACGCTTGCCAGGGTTTTGTGATCTGTTTGCTAACACGAAGACTAGCTAGTTCTTTGCACCAAAATCAAAAATTTCCCACTGTTTAAAATCATGATGCTTGTTATTTAGTTCTTAACTATTGTGTTTTAATAATCTGCTGAATTGTCCATGTCATGTTTCTCTCTTGTGTTTCACATGGTCGGCTGAGTGAAGCAAATGCACTGCAGTCATCCCCCTGTAACGGCTGTAGATTGTTTAATACCACTCGCAATACTTTAAATATTATTACTTTATCTTCTTCTTTTGGTAGAAGGATGTTGGAGATGGAGATGCCAGGCAAGAGGTCAAGAGGAAGACCAAAGACGAGATATATGGATGTACTGAAAGAGAACATGAAGGTAGTTGGTGCAAGAGTAGAGGATACTGAGGACAGAGTTAGGTGGAAAAGGATGATTCGTCATGTCCTCTTTCAGCACATCCATGTATCTCGTCTTTGGCCTTCCTCTTGACCTCTTGCCTGGCATCTCCATCTCCAACATCCTTCAATCATCCCTCCTCTGCACATGTCCAGACCATCTCAATCTGGCCTCTCTGACTTTGTCTCCAAAACAACCAACCTGAGCTGTCCCTCTGATGTGCTCGTTCCTAATCTTGTCCATCCTCGTCACTTTATAAAAGACATTGTTTACTTAGATTTTAATGAATTTCAATAGTTGTACAAAGGACAGTGCATTAGTTTTTTTATATCATGTTTATTTTGGTGTGGCTAATTTACTGAGCTGACTGACCGCTGTCGTCACGCCATGAGTACAATAATTTACGTTACCAACAATCAGATTAGTCATTCTCAAATTCTTGTTTATGCTGTAAAATTTGCTGTACATAACAGGCTGTGTGTTCGAGGAAAGTGCATGTGAGATAGAGACGAACCCTTCTTATCAGGAAGTTGTGTGCGCATGACTGTTAAAAAAAAAGTATGGTATCAGAGCTCTGCCTCGTTTCTGGCTCACACGCTAGAGGGATAAATGTCCAACACAAAAATAAACTTAAAAAAAGTTTTCAAAGTTTGGCTAGATTCCATAGAAATCTGGTGGAAATCATTCTGCAGCTGTCCACAGGGTGGCGATCATGGCTGATTGGCTTCACCATGTGCACTCTCTCTCTGTCTATCACAGCAGTGCTCATATCATGCTCGGCTGTCGCGTCATATGACACAACTGCAGGGGGCTGGGTCACATCCAAATTTTTTTTTTTTGTCATTGGTTTCTCTACACAATCAAAGAAATGAGTCAAGCAAGTTTCTAGCAGAATTACAATTAGTTATTGTTTACATTAATATTGGCATTTGATTTAAATTCTATATTTAAATCTAATCAGATAGACTACGTTAAATATTTGAATAGGAAAAATATAATAAAATACATGTTTTAAACTTTGACCCTACTTTGAATGAGAGTTTGACAATGTTATCTACAATCAGATAGATTGAACTGCTCGAGAAGTATAGGAAACATGCCATTATGGTATTTTTAACTCTCCTCAGGTCATAAGCACAGCTACTGAACATTTGATGACAGTATTCTTAAGTTTACTGGCTCCATTTTATCTGTTACTTGAAAAAAATCACATAGTACCATTACCATAATGTGTTGACTGGGAATCTTCAGTATAGTTTACAGAATTGTCATTCATTTTGAAGTGTGAAGTTATATTGAAGTGGAGAAAAGGGTGCTGATTTCACTACATTTTGAGATTTGTATTCTGTATTGTAATGACCACACAAGATTGTTTTATGCAAAAAGTGTTCAGTCTCTTGAGTGACTGGCATACTGTTTGCATGAATGATTGTAGTGACAGTTACATGGAGACATTTTCTAGGGAAACTTTGCTTCTTGTAGACTGGGCTGGTTTAGTTTTAAGAGATCAATTAGTGTAGCAAAAATGTAATGTTAGCAGTTGGACAAACTTTGGAGAGAACTTGTAATGCCTGAAGATGATAAACATTCTCAGTATTTTTCCCAATAATTTAAAGAACTGATGCCATTTTAAGAGTTTTTGTTCTTCACTGCCATCCAGTGTTATTTACACTATATCTGAGTGAAATGCTGCATGTACAGCACTTACAGTACAACATCACTGTTTTTTGTGGCTAATGAGAACTAAACTTGAATTGATCTGTATACGTTTTGTTTTTTTTTAATTAAATTACTATTGTCAATTGTGAGATTACAACGTGTCCTTTGATATTTTTATTTTATTTTTTGTGACTATGAATTTCTGACACCACAAATGTGCAGAAATAAAATTTCCTACTTCTAGCATAAAACTCCAATGGTTTTGTGTTGAATGTTAAAAGCGGTAAAAGTGAGTAAACGAGTAAAGGTAAAAACATATAAATAATGAATCTCTGGTAGTCAATCGGATCGAATTATTTCCATTTGACGCGGATTACGCTAATGTTATTTTAAGAAACCCTTAATTAACGCGATTAACAAGTATCTCCTGCTGATCCTCTAGACACTTTCTGCCAGCACGTGTTCGGTAAACAAGAAACCCCTTAACCGTCTTCATGTTCTCTACAGTTGTATTCTATTTAATATTGCCTCCAAAAACAACTAATTTCATATTAAAAGGGCAAACGCTTTCAGGAGACTTACGCTTCTGTTTTCTGATTGGCGGATGTAACAGAAAAACGAAGATGATTGGTCGAATCTTTCACTGTGTAATGTACTGGTACTGAGAGACTCTCAGACAGTAGAAGCACGCGAACCATTTGATAGACACCAACACATTTCTGCAGTAGGTAAGTTATGTTTTAAAACCATTTCTGCACATTGAATGCCTATTCGATGTGTTTGCTTTTTATATTGGTGGGCAGATTATTACATAGATTGTAAAATTACAATTGCCAAATGTTAAAAAGCTTAATGGTGTGACATTTCCTTTTGAACGTTAGATTTCTTTAAAATTCATTCTTTTAATGTTTATCAACGATACTAATACTTCAAATTTGTAGTGTTTCAGTTTATGAGTTGTACGCACATGTTGAACAGAAAACTGATACCGCCAAGTGCTGGCAATAAATGCACAATAAAGTCGTGGGATTTATTATTCTGTGGAATTTTGATGATAGATGAATTCTGAAGAATTATATAAAAGTATACAAAAGCGTTTGTTAACTATATTAAAGTTTTGTGTACTTAGCTATTGTTAGATATTAATATATTTGATTGATTAGAGCAATGGTTCAGTTTCTGTTTAGAAACTCATAAAAAAAGATCTGTTTGCGGTTGTATTTGCATATTACTTATCTCATCGTCGAAAGAAAGTGCTGTCCTTGTTTATGCAACATACAAGTGTACAACACAGAGAACAAATTACATAACTAATTTCACAAGGGTTATAGTTTTTTTTATTATTGTTTCAAATATGTAAACTAAAACATGTTCTGATATTGAATTGAATATTGAGAATTATATGTGATGGACAGTTTTGTGCATTAAACCTGTTCGTATCTAAACTTGGCTTGATGTACTCTGAACTGGAGGTCAAAGCTTAAATTCCCTTGTACAAACAGATGATTCAGTGTCTTCCATTCATGCACCTGATTCAGCTCGGCTATAATCACATTCACATAAGCTGATAAGTTAATACACATGCATAAATACAGATAATCACGAGATTAACATGTACCTGTACATCAAAAACTTCGTATTTTTTTACAGTACAACAATTTCATTCTTCTTTTCAAGGAAATGCAGTGAAGAAGATTAATTTCATTTCAAGGTGGAGGTATTTATAATCTGCAATGCCAATAAGTGACATAAGGCAAGCTGGCAATGGCCTCAGCACGATGGGAGAGATTGACAGAAACGGTAGCTCTGATAGTGGAATCAGCTTCAACTCGTGCTTAGTAAGGAATATTTTACAGAGCTCAAGAATGATTCTAAATTCAAGGGTTCCATATTCAAACCTGCTGACAATCATTTCTGTTTCAGAGTGATGAAAACCTAGAATATCTTTCTGCCGAGGAGAAAGCTTGCCTCATGTACCTAGAAGAGACCATTCAGTCTCTGGATACGGAGGATGACAGTGCCTTGACTAATGACGAATGTGTTCAGTTGCCAGCAAGAGGAAATGTGGCTAATAAAGCCGCCCACCTTTCAGCATCAATAGTACTCAAGCCACCCAGTAAAGGTTTGTTTTTGCTACTTTAGCATTTCTCATGATGTGATCCCTCAACTCACAACAAATCTCCTCTGTTGTTTTAGATGTAACCAAAGGTTTGTATTCATCTGGCAGCTTTGAGCAGAATTCAGAAATTCTGAATTATATGGTTCCCACGCCATTTGTCCTCGCAAACCGAAGCTCACAAGTCCAAACCAAACCTGGATCTGAAAGTTCCCAGAAAAAGAAAGAGCCTAAAGTACCGTCTAAAGCAACCAAGATTCATCAAGAAGCCCCACCAGTTTCTCCGAAGACCATTGTGGTTAAAGAAAGTAAAGATCATAAGAAAAATCAACAGAATAAAGCCCTTTCAGACAACCCGAGTGCTCGTGGGCCTCTTTCATACGAGGCATTGGTGCATCTACGCACAAGTGCATCAATACGAAAATCAGGAGAGGAGACTTCTACAAATAAAGTTCTTGATGGGGATGCTTCTCGATATCATTTGCAGAATGCGACTAGAGACCCTAAACTTAACCCTCCAACTGTGGCACCAAAACCTAAAATAAAACTCCCAGTGCACCAAGAGGGAGCCTCAAGTACCTTGCCTGATTCAACAATGCCTTACTTGGGAGCACAATGTGCAGATAACTTGATGAACCCAGAGAAAGTAAGAATGGAGGCTCTTTGCAAATTGGGTCTTCTCAAAAAGGATACAAAGCCCCAAGCAAATGAGGTGAAAAGCCACGTTCGAAGTGAAAGTCTTGATTTAAGATCTGAAGACCGATTTCAACCACCTGAACAAACTTGCCATGCATTCCACCAATCTACGAGCAATCCTTCAACCTTTTCTTCCAGCACACATCATGATTTGACTTTAACCTCAAAATCTGCTACACTGGAGGACACCAGCATGGGAATGTCCGGTTCAGGCACCAAGTCTTTTTCTAAATTAGCTACAAACAACCACTTTAAAGACACCCAGGTGGTCTTAAATGATTCAACAGCAAAAAAACCATTCAACCTGTCTTCATCTCACACAAAGGTGTCAGTTCCTAGTATTGGAAAAGATCGGAGAGAAGCATTGCGAAAATTAGGACTGTTGAAAAACTGAGATGTGTTGATGGCATGACCTGCTTTACCTTGTTGGAGTTGCTCTGTACAATCCCAGTCTCCATCTCCCATAAACAACTATCCGCCAGTTTATCTGTCTTTGTTTAACAGGTAACCAAAACCAAAAATCAGCTCACAATGTCAAAGAAACAAAAGTGTCTTGGATTTGTAATGAAGATCATTGGGCCTGATTCTTGCCTAGGGATGATCCTTTAAGATGGATGGTCCGATTAAAGCTACAGAGTGGACTGATCTCATTCATTTTCAATGAAGGGCAGTGACCACTGGTAACTGCGTCTCACAGACAAAAGTTGGGAAATGTTTATTTATGCAAATGAGAGTGAATCCAACAGTAGAGGTTCCTATTGATGGTTTCACAGGTCTTTGATTTACATCCCAACACTCATCTGCAACTGATTTATCAACCTCGAGACCACTAGCTAAAAAAAGGTCCTGTCCCAAAAGGCACAATCCTGAATTTATTGATGTCATGTACGGCAGAACTTACTTAAAGGCCCTTATCTCGAGTCCACAAGGGTGCAACAGGGTTGCCATTTGGTGGTTGTGATTTCTTATGTGCTGGGAATCACCTGTAGAGATCTTTCCAGTTGGTGTCCTTGCAAAATGGGAATGTTGGATATTAATAGATTTCAAGATCTATCTGTGTGAACGCATCCGCAAAACATTTAGCATTTGATGGAGCATCTCTGTTGGAAACACTAGTAAACCAAAACTGAAAACTTTATATTGATTACTTGTGGACTTGTCTTGATGCCCTGATTGCTTTGGAAGAACCACAAATTGAGGAGTGTTGATTTTCTTTATTAATCCACAGCTGAAGATGGGGTATAGTGCTGTTTTTCCCTTGCCCATAATGAGCTCTAAGGCTCTGATATGTTATGCAGTTGTTTAGTTGTAGCAAAGGATTTTGCTTCCCAGAATTAGCACAAATGTCATGTAGAAGTCACTTTTTCAGTGGCGAAGAGACTAAGCATGTGTAGGGAACTAATCCATCTTAATCCAACCAATCACCTAGATGCCTTTGCTTAACGAAGACCTTAAATGATACTCTACATTTACTTTTACATGTGAACTTTGGGTCATCAGTTAAGTAGATTAGCAATTGCTTAAATTACACTTCCCAGTTGTGGATGGCGTGATCCAAACCTGTTTGTGTGAATGAAGCCTGTTTCAATTACGTTGGCAAAAATCACTTTCTCTTTTTTAGCATACAATGAAGAATGTCAGCTTTACTGCAGACTGTTGAACCTGAGGATAGGCTTTCAGGCAGACCTCTCGTTTTACACGGTGCTCTGTGAGATCTGACACAGCACTCCATTGGATTAGTGCATTATCTTGGGTTGCAGCAAACAGACGCATGTTCATGTTACCTGGCAGCTCAGATTCATCTGTCATTATAGTTCTTTATCTCCCAATGTGACCTAGTTCATGACTTGAACTAAGAATGGGCCTCTGTGTTTGCAACTTTGCATCAACTTGGTTCACAGTAGATTGTTTCTCTGCAATAAAGCAATGCCATCCATCTCACTTGATTTCGAGTTCCTGTGTTTTATGATCAGATAGCGTACAGGTCTAAATTGTCAGCACTGTTTTGCATAACCAAGCAGTTAACCTTTCCTGCTGATGTGTTTGTGATTGATAATGAATAGTGGAGAAATGAGGTTCAGGCAAAAAATTTGTAAAAATTTACTTTCAAACATTTTTAAAGTGTGAAATTTCCACAAAGTACACTTTTAAATCTGTCCTCTCCCAAAACTGAGCAACATTTTAAACACAGAGAGTCAGATGTTAATACCAGTTTGGTCCTTTTTGTAAAACTTTTTAGTGTTGTCTTAACTCTGCAACTTTGTAAAATGACATGCTTGGGGTCTGTACGGAAACTGCTTAACCCTTACTAGTACATTATTGTAAGCTCAAAAATGTCAATATCATGAAGTGTTTTGGGGAGGGAATAACATTTTTTTGCATTCATTAAACAGAAATAGGGTACTTCAGAAAAATTAGGTTTTTAAACAGTCTCACATAGTGCTGGATCTAAGAATCTTGATCCACTCTTCCATTGACAGACAAAGGTAGAAGGTGCTGAAACTTTGATCATTATTACACCAAAATGCTTTAAATCAGTTTTAAAACAACCGAAACATTCGGTGTATATTGACAATAATGTGATGAAATAAACGTTATTACATGAACAAAAACGAGTCAAAGTGTCACACAGGGCTTTTCTAATTTGCACTACAGAACAGCACATTCCAATGTACTTTTATAGACACCTTAACTTTTTATTATGGCTCATTACTGGTAATCTATACATGATTTAAATTGATTTAAAGCAAGCACTCTGGTAGTGGTTTTCTGTTAATGTTTTTTTTTTTGTAATGTTAGCTTTAGCTTTGTTCAAGTTTGTTTTTATTTTAGGTTGTGCCCCACCACAGGTGTTTATGTTTGGGTTTATTTATTAATTACTTTTCCTGTGAGTTGACTCCTTTGTGTGTGTGCAGTTCGTTTTCCTTCCCCGTTACCATTTTGGGGAGGTGCCACAAACATTCGATTTCCGATTGTATTGATGCGAGCGTATCGGGTTGGTTACATTAGCTAGATCTCATTTTTGGTCGATTGTTTCCTCATACACAATTTGATTGGACGGGATAGGTTTCATTTACTGTAGAAGAAAATGTATTAAAAATAAATAAAGTAGTTAAGGTAGGTTGAAGAAAAGTAGTGCAGTAAAAGAACAGATACATAACTAGAAATATACTCAAGTAAAAGTATACAGTTTTAAAACTACTCACAAAATGTCAATGTTTTTGTTACTTTACACCACTGGTGTTAACACATCCATTTATCAGGACATTTCATGTGAAGAGCTAAATTTGTAAAGATGGTGCTGGTTCAATGACCATAGTGTTACTGGGCTCGATTGGCCAGTAAGCACACCCAATCAAAAAGTTCTCCAAGTCAAGAGAATGTTTAGAGGCACCAGACCTAGCATAGCATATGACTTGAAGGAATCCATCAAAAAACCTGGTTTTCCATCCCACCGGGGCAGTGTCACCAGCTGTCTGCCTCCATCCCATGCCGCACTGATTCAGTCGCTTGTACAAAACGAGGCACAACAGAGAATCAAGTGTATAGAATTCAGATTGTTCTTACTTTCAATGTGCTTTTTTTAAGGTGTGTTAACAATATTTTAACAGTCAAACAATTTTTTAGTCAATTATAACAACGACATTTAAATAGTACAAAAATGTGTGTGGTTTTTTTGTGTGTGTGCTCAAATCTCTCATCAAATCTCTTTCCCACCAGGTAGCATTTGTTACATTTCCTAATTAAACACACGATGAGGGAAATTCAAGCCACATAACCCTGTTTGTTATTAACCATTAATACAAATCAATATGCTTTATAGTTCTGTGTCTAAATAAAATGATATTCTGATATTCCACTCAGTTCTCGGTTGAGATCAGCAGCTTGGTCTTCTTACGCCTAACTTTGCCGTGTGATTCAGTGACGCTGAGAGACTCCAGACGGAATGGACGTGGAAGAAGAGATTCGACACTCAGAGAGGATAAACCGGACCCACTGGAGCTCTGACGGAGGGGAACATTTCCTACTGAGCCACAGCAATCAGAAAGTTAATTGAATTTTTAAACTGTTGTGTTCAATAAATAAAAAAAAAACTCATATAACAACGAAACAATGAAAAGTAGAGAAGAAAGTTTGTTGAAATGTTCACTATGATCAAAATTAATGAACAATACAGGCAAATTAAATAATAAACTATATCTTAAAGTGTCATGACCTCCAGGTGACGCTGTGATAGGGTCATTATTTTATGAATATTTTAGAATACTGTTTTGGCCAATATTATGATCACTGTTAAATGTTGTATTTCTCGTGGCCACCTGGTGGAACTATAACTGTAGATGTCCTCAGACATGAACGTTTAACCTACTGTAGTTGGTAGTTGGGACTGATTGGTTGAGTTAGAACAACTCCCTCTTTATGGTGAAATGCCGACTTTCGAAGGCTGCTTTGCGCATATGGTTTAAAAAAAGTCATAAAAGTTTCAAATTTAACATCTCATGCCTTAAGATCTCAAACAATCTCTAGGAGTTTGTTAAAGTAAGAGACATGTAGAAGTACATGTTGTTACTGTCAGTTTTGGACTGGTTTGTACGTCTTGGTCCCTTACAAAACGTTCTTCAAACACAGCCTGAAATAGCAGTATAAAACAGCAGAAAATGGGATATTCCATGTTACCACTAGGTGGCGCTATAACCGTTTAGATACATTCAGGCATAAACTCCTAACACGAGTGCCAAATTTGAACATGAGACAGCTTAGCTGAGTTATTAACAACTTGATCATGGAATAATTTCGATTTTCAATGGCCACCATACACACATAGTTTAACAAAGTCAAAAAAGCTTCACAATTTGCCTTATGCCTGAGTTTGGTGCTGAACAGACTCAATCTCTAGGAGGAGCTCGTTAAAGTATGATTAGCATGAGGTTTTTGTGAAATAGCCAACTTGCTGGCGATTTTGGAAACACAATCCATATTACTTGTATTTAAGTCTTGGTACCAGACTGTGTGTGCCAAATTTCATTGGCCTATGGCAAATTGTTAGCACACCATAACTTAAATGCATTTTAGGTGGTCCTATAGGGCCGTTTTGCTGTTCGAAACCCAATCAGATGTAAATTTTCACAAGTTCTGATGTGTGCGAAATTCGTTTAGACCCTCAAAATGCACTGAAAGCCACAAAACAAAAATGCTCTGAGCAATTACAATAGGGTTCTACGCAGCTTCTGTGCTCAAGCCCTGATTTGCATTTGTGTCATCTGCCAATTCGCCTAGGTTCGCAAGTTTGTGTGGAAAGAAACCCAGAAGTAGTAGTAGTACAAGAATAGCGATGTCTTACTGATGTGTTGTAGTCAGTCATTATCTGACCAATAATGTAAAATATTTCACATTACCTTTTACATTGGTGATACCCTTGGCATTCTACATTTATTTTCAGTAAATTTTCAACATCAGTGATTGAAAATCTTGGCAGGAGTTCCAGGTTTCTTTTCAACACCATGTTGTATACCTCTACATTGAGTTCCTGTCGGAGCCTTGCTTTCATTCCTTAAATGGCAGCTCGGAAAATAGGTTAATGACAGACACTATAGATACGACATACTACTATTCCACATTAATCATGACCTTGAGAAAGAGGAACTAGCTCGAGGAAAGTAGGAAGTAGCATGATGCCTTGAACCCCTTCAGACATGAATCATTTCATAAGTTTTAACCGATATGAATTCAAAAATATCTATACTGTTTGATAATTAATGTGCACAGAAAATGTTGCTGTTGTATTTAATGAATACAGATATGAAGCTAAACATATGTGGAAGTCAAAGTCGAAGATACATGAAAAATAGGCTTAAATGGACTGAAATTCTCCAGAAGCAAAATATGCGTTTATGTGTGGTGTCCACTACAGTGGCTGCAGGATCTGAAGGTGTTAAGTAACTTTCTTTCGTTTGAATATTTAACTGTGTCACCTGCCAATAGCTGACTGCTCCGCTTTGGCTTGAAGTAGTTAGTGGCGATGTGTTCACTGTCACTGCGGCACAGCATTGTTTTATAGCGATCCTCTTCCTCTTCCTCCTGCTGGAATCAGATCTGGATTTAGTTGAATAAATGTAAGGGATGAAATGTTTCACAGACTCAGAAGAATGTATGCTCCACTTTTTGTTTCAAATTGAGCATTTTGAACAACGTTGGAAGACTACTTAGCTCAATTGTATTTCCTTCTAATAATGAAGCACTGAGCATCAGGAATGAACCATACATTTATAGTATACAAAATAATAATACATTATTACAACCACCATAATGGGCAATTGTTAAAATAATATAAGATTCAAGTTCAAGTAAAAACTGGATTACTTTTCAATGAAACCTGCTTGCATTAATCAAATATTTATGTGACCATGGAACACATGGTGTTATGTGAATACCATTAAACAATCTGTAATGTCTGAAGATGAATTCCTGCGATCGGAGAGCCTTCCAGGAGCTACAGGACCTGAAGGAGGTACTGCAGAAAGAGAAAAAAATAATAAATAGAAATATTAGAATAGGCACGTTTCTGAATAGATTTGCAAGGTAGGTGATTTCTGGGAGCCAATATTTACACTTTAGTTGATTAAAACAAACTACAACCAAACTGATAGCTGTTCTGATAGCTCCAGCACACAAACCCACTACTGTGCCATCAAACGTGGAATAAATGACTGGAAACACATGTGCACTTACAACAACTCAAGTTCAATCACTGCTTTAGGTTGATATCACCACAGCCACTTAATGCTCACACTCCATTTTATGCTAATTGGCTACAGTGAGGTTTGATGATGAGCTGACCAGATCCTGAAGTAATCATGAAAATGCACATTTACATATTATTAGAAGCATTTTGAATCTTTTGTGAGAGGTTATTGGGAACCGTGAGGCTGTCTAAATAACCACTGTTAGTACACTAAAAGAAGATTGTAATGTTTACATTTACCACTAACATAAGTACAATGTTCATCTAATTATGTTGTTATTTGTCTTTTGCTGCATAAAAAAAACACATCCCCTCGATCGTTTAAGCTACAGCCACCAAATGTTACCAAGACACCTAAACTCGAACTCGATTTCCTATATCTTTACAGACTTGTAGCATTAAAGAACTTCCTGGAAATCACTGTGATTGCTGGGAAATTTTCCCTTGACTTAACAAGGGGTCAAACTTTGTAAATTTGGTAAACTGTAATTCCAACTGAGAACTTCACAGAAACTTCAAACTGACCACACTTGTGGAGGTCATCAGTCTATGCAAGAAAATACCAACCACTGTGAAAAAAAAATGTGTGAAGCCAAGGATATAGAAGTGGGTAATGATTTGTCTTTGAAAATAAATGGGAAAAGCCAAAGATTTTTTACATTCCTGTCAGCTCCCTAGCAACCACATTATTTATCCTAGTAACCAAAATTTCTCAGGTTAATAAAAATCATAGATGGTTGGAGGTTAGTTTACTCATAGTGACATAGAAAAATAATATTGTCACTAACTCCTCCATGGCAACCAAACATTTTCCTTTGCAACCGAATCAACAGATTTATATCTTAGATTCAGCAAATTTTAGGAACATGTGCTATGGGTTAACCGATGCAACCGACTCAAAATATCAATATCTCAGCTCAGGAAAATCTTTGATAAATGTGGTAAAGTGTGCATCATTCCTAGTAGCAAGAGGCACATTTTATAGTATTAAACAGCACTCTTCCAAGCCAACGTCGAAGTTTGTGTGCAAACTTTAACTTAACATCTATTTTGTAATGATGTAAGTTATGATTCTGATCACGTGGGACCAATGCACACATTAAAATCAAGTCATTTCCAACTACTTTTAGCTGCCGATTCAGATGCAGAAAAATAAAATGCTAGAAATTCAGACATTGGCCCATTGCTACACTCTTCCAAAAACACGAACCCCAAAAATATGCTGTTCCCAAACATATTATGTGTTTTAATGGTAAAATAAAGATTATGTCCTATGTGAATAAATGCAGAACACATGTATTTGGGTTAAAAATAGCATAAAACCCTGTGACAAGTTGTGATTAGGCATTAAAAAGAAATGTGTAAAATATGAAATCAGAATATAGTAGAGAGCTTAAGTTTAACATGTGAAAATATTTTAATTTCTCTGCAGAAATGAAATAAAGATCTTAAATTCACTGTTCCGTCCTCAGCGCTTCACCTGCAGGGAGGGTGGTTTTCTGCACCAGCACCTCTGGGAGCCTCCAGGCCGCCCCCTCCTCGTCCCACACCGCCTCCTTCCTCACACGGTCCAAGCTGCTGTAATTACAGTCTCTTCGCACAAGGGGCACCATACGCTCCAAAATCCCCTGTAGGAGCTGTCCTTCTCTCTCCAGACGGCGAATGGTTGCCAGATAATCATTTCTCTCCACCTCAAACTCAGCCTGAAGGTCCCTTATCTCCAATTTGGCTGCTTTGAGCTGTTATTTGTACAAACATGTTATTACTTCTGTGTAGTTGTACTTCTTTCTATGGATTTTCAATGGCAATATGATGTAAACAACTGTGATCAGATGTGAACCACTGACCTTCTTATGAGTGTTTTCTAGATGTTTGTTCTTGGCATGAAGTTCCTCTTGGATTGAATCATACACATTAAGCAGCACGCTGTCACTGTCTTCACCGCTCTGGCTCAGAGCATCAATCAGCTGCCTCTTCCTCTGATCAGCCAGAGTCTTCCTCTGCCTGTGTTTCTGCTTCAGTTCCTCATTCTTCACCTGCTCGCCTCCCACAAACTCCTGCTCCAGCTGCTGTAGTCTTTACACCACAAAACACAGTATTTATACTCCGCTCTCACCATTAGGGGTCTAACAATACATACATACAGTGGTGAGAAAAACTATTTGCCCCCTTCCTGACTTTTTATTCTTTTGCATGTTTGTCACACAAAATGTTTCTGATTAACAAACACATTTTAGTTTTAGTCAAAGACAACACAAGTAAACACAAAATGCAGTTTTTAAATGAATGCTTTTATTATTTAGGGAGAAAAAAAATCCAAACTCCCATAGCCCTGTGTGAAAAAGTAATTGCCCCTGCACCTAATAACTGGTTGGGCCACCCTTAGCAGCAATAACTGCAACCAAACGTTTGCGATAACTTGCAACAAGTCTTTTACGGCGCTCTGGAGGAATTTTGGCCCACTCATCTTTGCAGAATTGTTGTAATTCAGCTTTATTTGAGGGTTTTCTAGCATGAGCTGCCACAGCATCTCAATGGCACAGCATCTCAATGGGATTCAGGTCAGGACTTTGACTAGGCCACTCCAAAGTGTTCTTTTTTTTTTCAGCAATTCAGAGGTGGATTTGCTGGTGTGTTTTGGGTCATTGTCCTGCTGCAGCACCCAAGATCGATTTAGCTAGAGTTGACGAACAGATGGCCGGATATTCTCCTTCAGGATTTTTTGGTAGACAGTAGAATTCATGCTTCCATCTATCACAGCAAGCCTTCCAGGTCCTGAAGCAGCAAAACAACCCCAGATCATCACACTATCACCACCATATTTTACTGTTGGTATGATGTCCTTTTTATGAAATGCTGTGTTACTTTTACACCAGATGTAATGGGACAGATGTTATGGTGGAGTCATGAACTCTGACCTTAATTGAGGTAAGTGAGGCCTACAGTTCTTTGGATGTTGCTCTGGGACTCTTGGGGTCATTTTGGGGGGCCGGCCACTCCTGGGAAGGTTCACCACTGTTCCATGTTTTGCCATTTGTGGATAATGGTCCTCACTGTGGTTCGCTGGAGTCCCAAAGCTTTAGAAATGGCTTTATAACCTTTACCAGACTGATAGATCTCACTTACTTTTGTTCTCATTTCTTCCTGAATTTCTTTGGATCTTGGCACAATGTCTAGCTTTTGAGGTGCTTTTGGTCTACTTCTCTGTGTCAGGTAGCTTCTGTTTAAGTGATGTCTTGATTGAAACAGGTGTGGCAGTAATCAGGCCTGGGGGTGGCTACAGAAATTGAACTCAGGTGTGATAAACCACAGTTATTTTTTAACAAGGGGGACAATTACTTTTTCACACAGGGCTATGTGGGTTTGGATTTTTCTCTCACTAAATAATAAAAGCATTCATTTAAAAACTGCATTTTATGTTTACTTGTGTTATCTTTGACTAATGTTAAAATGTGTTTGATGATCAGAAACATTTTGTGTGACAAACATGCAAAAGAATAAAAAGTCAGGAAGGGGGCAAATAGTTTTTCACACCACTGTGTATACAAATTGTGGAGCTACTGGGAGATATCTCTATAGTGCCTCTGATTATGGTTAGAAATGGTACAGCTCTAGTATAAAGTTTTTTTTTTTACAAGGTTTTTTTTAATAAAAGTTCTGTTATAATCTATGTATAAACATGCAGTACAATAACAGACCTGCGTAAAAAGGTTTTGTAGAGCATAAAAACCTCCTGAGCATCTCACCTCTCCAGAACATCCTTCTGGTTCAGTAGACCTGGAGTGGCATCTACAAGCAAAGCTAGATCTGAATGTTCTTCACAGAGAGCTTCTTCTGCAGAACACAGCCTTTCCTACACATACAAGAGTCATTAACATCAGAAACCCTGGAAAAATAAATCGATGGATCCTAATTTAACCCTCACGTGATCTTGCAAAGCCAAAGGAGTGCCGATCATCGATTTAAGTTGCTCGAGGTTAGGTTCACCTGTTCACAGACATAAAACAAGATTTGGTTATTAATATATAGATATAGAACATGAAGGTGGAATAAATGTAGCATTTTTGACTACCTTTACATCTTTCCAAATTGGAAAGTCTGGTCTCATATGATGTTCTTAAGGCTGCAATGTCCTCTTGGAGTTTTACTTTTGACTCTTGTTCCGCATCATACTCGGCTTGTAGCCTCGCCAGTTTCTTCTCATATTCCTACATTTAAATTTAGACAACTCCATTAACGCTAGACATTTATGGTTAAAATTCTCATGAATAATCCAAAGATGAAAAATGAATAAGGGATTAATAGATTCAGACTCAATTGCTTGAAGCCTCACACACCTCTTTTATCTGGTCTGCCTCTGCTTCACTCCCAGACGCGTTGCTCTGGGGCCGAGACAGATCCACTGGATCACCTCCAGCCCACTCTCCTTCCAATGATGCTAAGAATGGACAAAAATATCTGTTTTAGGCTTTGAAACATTTTTATATTCAAACAAAAAGTGTCACTCTTACAGCTGAGGTTGCCAGATCCTAGCTTCCCTGAAATCAATGCTTGTAACTTCTTAATTTCCTCCTGATACTCTCGCAGAAGTGCATCTTTCGGATCTTCATTGATGCGGGGACGGTTTTGAATACTCTTAGCACGATTAGCATACCGTAGAGTACTGATGCTCTCCTCATAATTGTTGTCAGCAGGCGAGAGACATGCCACCATCAGGGTGCGAGTGTTACCTCCGAGAGAATCCTGAAGCAAACGAGTTAGCTTTGAATCACGGTATGGGATATGCTTGGAACGACCATCCACGAGCGCAGAGATCACATTGCCAAGTGCTGAAAGAGATAAGTTGATCTTGGTGGCCTCCTGGAGACGATCTCCGGTCGCCCGGGTTTTCGACTGTCGTTCACTTCCTGCCAGATCCACCAAGTTGAGCTTACCAGCACGAAGATGCTCATTACCAGCAGCATCTACTTTCATGAGCAGATGGATTTAAGTATTTAATGATAGACAGAGTTAATAGCAAAAAAAAAAAAACATTTAAAAAGTGACTAATTCTGTTCTAAAACAAACATACAGTCCAGACAAAAGTCTAGTTATTTTTGCACTAAAAAACTGAACATTTTGGCAAGACAAAGCCTATACAGAAATTGAAAATGAAGTAGTTCTCCAGCAAGATCCAAATATAACATCCATGAGCTTGAAGGACTGCATCCATGTGGTTTGAAATCAGGAATAGCAAAAAAGCAGTCTTGCATACCTCCCAGAGTTCATCAATATTCTTTGTTTTTTTGTCTTCCATGCTTCCACTTTCATCCTACCCCAGACAAACTCATTGATGTTTATGTCTGGTGTCTTCGCCTTGAGGAACTTTAATGTGGAGATGGAAGCATGCTATGGAGTACCATCTTGCTGCAGAATTTGACCTCTTTTATGGTTGGGAATCTAAGAGATAGCTATGATTTTCTGCTGACTAGGTCACGTGGAACTCTGCTGTGGTGGAAAGTGGTCTGGACTTGGATTTTCGAGCCAACAAACAGTCCTCTTGAAAAACTGTCTTGCGGATTCTGCCTGACCTGGGTGAAAAAGGTCTCCAGTCTCTTCAAATCTTTTTTTTTTTGCCTCTGTACTTCACGCTGAGGCACATTTACATTTATGCATTTAGCAGACTCTTTCATCCAAAGCAACTTATAGTTTCGGGACTAAACACAACAAGCAGTTTGTTATAAGGTCTGATTAATCATAAGACGTGCAGATAGAAGAGGTTCTAGCTGAAACAGTGCTTCAAAACATTTACAGTCTAAGGGGGAGTCTAAGGCACGTCAGCAGAGGTCTAGTGCACTGGGCTTTTTTTTTATACAGACTAAATGATCCATTAAAGGTCACAAGAGAAGCTGACAAGAGAGCAGTCGGGATTAAACTGAGCCATTTCTCCCCAAAAAAATCTTGATGAGTAATGTATTTAAGCAGGGCTTCAGGTCAATTTGTACACAAGACTTTTGTCAGGGACTCCTTGGGAACAAAAGTGAGCTAAGGGATTATTAGGTGGCTCGTTCTAAACCTCCTCCTGAGGTAATAGGTAGGGTTTTACAAATATCTTATCTACTCAGCCGTTTTCCCAATCTGGTAACATCACTTTTAGCATAGCGTAGCATTGATCATTAACATAGCATAGCACTTCAGAATAAAAATTTTAAACCTTCCTCTTGTCTTAGCTTTCTGTTATCTCTTTGGTTAAAAGGTCGATTTTGACCCATGTATTAAATACACTAAAAACAATAAGCCTAATCCGAATTGTTACTCCTGTGATGGACTGGCGACCTGTCCAGGGTGTACCCCCGCCTCTCACCCAATGTCTGCACCGGCAGACCCCCGTGACTCCAAAAAGGGAATAATGAATGAATGAATTGTTACTCATCTCTTGATTAACTTAGTATTCCTTATCCATGACAGGCCCCTCTGCTTTTTTGTCAGTACAGTATACTTCAAATGATTGAGTTCACCTCACATGTCTTGACCTGCCCTTCTTTGTTTATTTGGCAGATATACTGGAAAACCACGCAACATGACAATCCCATGTTTAGGAGAGGAGCTGGCTGTCAGTGTGTAAGCTGACAGTGCACATATGATTTCTGTTTTCTCTCAAATGTTTTATTTTCACATTATAATAAATGGGTCAAAACCACCCCTATCCATACAAAGGTCAATTTTCATCAAGGAGATTTTATAATTTAGTGAAAGCATTTATTTTATTTTGTTGAAATAGAGACTCCTTACAAAGTCAAAAAGCCTTGAACAAATTGTATGTGACTCATTTATGCATTTAAAACAGGCTTGTGCCAACTTTAACACAAAAGGAAGTAACATGTATAAGGCAAGTGGAAATAATATGCTGATATAAAAAAATGGAGTGTTCCTTTTAAAACTAATGTAATGGATACTTTGCTTATCTTACTTTGAATGTATTTAAATTAATTTAAAAATTCTCATTTAGTCGACACTTTTACTACAAACTACTTTTGCAAAGATTTTGGCTACTCATGAGTCATTCCACAGAATGGGAATGGGACTTTAAATGTACAATAAGGATATGTATGATGTATATGTATAAATTGGTCCATAAATGCATTTTATTACTAAACAAAAAGTACTGCATGGTTTTCTTATTGCAAATGTAAGCTATAACATTTAAAATATTGATAAAATCTGCACAAAACATTGAAAAATAGCATTTATTGCTTGTCCCCAATCTCTAAATTCTAAACTTCACCATAAAATATAATGATTAGGACTTTTTAAAAAGAACATTTCTATTGCATTGATATGTAATTCCATATATTATGTTTGTCTCAAATACATTCATTTTACACAAATATTTATACTTTCTTAGATACAAAAAAATTTAAAAGTTAATCCTTCTTGTTCCCTTGACACCCCCCCCCACCTGGCAAACTGGAGAAATTTCCACAAGTCTGTTTTTCAGTTGGAAGCTGCACCACTTGGATTTTTAAAAGGCCATGGGAGCAAAGGTAAGTTTTCATCATTTCAATCATTTTCTTGATGATTTTGTAATGTTATCATGGAGTGTCATTTAAAAAATATTATCTTGTGACCCAAATCAGGATTTGATTAGTTTATTGTAAAATGCACTTATTTGAAATATATGCAGTCTTTCCTGGTTCTATAATCATTTGCACCATGTGGCCATTAAAAATGTATTTGCTAATTATTTGCTAAGTCCTGTTACTTATATAAAGAAAACAAGAAAAAACAGCTCCCATCTATTGATTATAAATGTATTATATAAACATTTAAATAAGTCATTTAAGACGGACCAATACCATTTGGAATACTTATTTGCTTTTGGAATCTGTTCTCAAGTAAAGAAAATATCTTTTTTAAAGTTACGACAAGTACATGGCACTCATTTGGTGGAAAGGCTCTCATACATTTTTGTGGCATTGTTTAGGAATAATCTAATATTGTCACATACCGATTCTGCAGATCTCCAGATGAATAGTGAATATTGAATGTGAGCGAGAAGAATCTTTGTTCATGAGTGTGTATCCCACAGAACGGTTCCTCCAGCCCATATCCATGATCTGCTCACATTCTCCTACACTGTGCACTGTCTGCAGGGTGAGATCTCGGACGTATACACCTCGCTCTGGATGCTCCTTCAGCTAAAACATATTCATGTAAACTCGACTGTGTTTGCAGTTTGTTCTGTGCATATGGCAGTAAATTTGTTAAACGTAAGAGCATAGGGAGCAGAAACACACTGTATGTTTATTTGCTAATCTTGTGTGCAGTCGTACCTCCAGCTTCTGTTTGCTGTCTTTACTCAGAAGATCTCGGATTTCCTCCTTGTATATTTCTAGGTAAGATGCCCTCACCAGATATTTGGTGTTCTCTGAACACTTCAGGGAAACAGAAAGTTAGAGACACTGGAGCCATGTTCATTGATCCAATGTTCCATCAGTTTCTACAAATGCTTTAAAAAGAGTCACCTGGATTGTCTCAAAGACATGCTCAAAGGCTCGAAGGATTATGCCCTTCTGGGATGGAGGATCCTGAACACCTTGCATTGTAAACGACTTTCCGCTTCCCGTTTGTCCATAAGCAAATATTGTCCCATTGTAGCCTTCAGTCACTCCCTATGTGTCAAAATATTTTCTGATTTAGACTTGCACTAATGTAGAACTACAACTATCGTGACAGGAAAATAGGAAAGAAGAGCAATAAGAGATAATTGGCCAATTTACATTGATCTTTGGCTCAAAGGCAAAGTGCTAATTTTTTTCTTTAAAGTCCTTGCAAAAAAAAGAGATCAGAACAGACCAAGATGGATGCAAACATGTATATTATATTAATAAACTGGTATTTAGAAAAGTATATTTACTTGTTAGCGTTATTTTTTTCCCCATTCAATAAAAAGCTCCTCCTACTCTCAGTGCCAAGCTGGTGGTACCGTACAGTTTCCACATGTGCACCTACAGACATTCGTGTAAAAATGTAATAATGCTTACAAAAACAGCTTAAGGGTAAAAACATTAATGTAGTATCATCAGCTCTTGATCACTCTTCCTCTTCGGACACAGGTTCTGTTTTTGGGACGCATGCAACAGGTTTCATCAAATAAAGGAGGAATTTTGTACAAACGATTGATTTACAGAGTTGTTTACAAATCTGGTAAAAATAAACGCGTATTAAAGTGTTATTGTTTTTTTTTTTTTACCTTGGATGCGTTTCAACCTGTTGAAGACTACAGAACCTAGAGAAACAACTGAGACAATGGTGCAATCGTCTGCTGTTTTACCCCTCATTCACGCCACACTGATCGCTCTGGTCTGCGCAAGTTGAAGCCATGTGACATCATAAGGGCCATTCATTGATCACATATGTCATCGTACACATTTCTTTGACTGCTTTTTGATTGGTTAGAATGAACATGAAAGTAAACTACGTGAAATAGTTGAATGTGCTTGATGGACTTTGACCCTTGGCATATTTTACTAAATCTTTGTCTTAATTACTTATGATGTACATTGCAAATGATGCTCGGATTCCAAACTATTCCAAGTTTCACTGAGATTATTAAACACTGCCTTGTAAACAGACAAATGCCAACCAATAAGGCCATGCCAAAGCGAGTATGGTGGCTGTATTCAAAATCATGTTTAGTTCGGATCATAGGTTGTTTGGAACCGTACCGAGACGACCTCCTCGACTAGGTTTCAAATGGCTTTTTTAGTCCACACTTTAGTCCACAGTGTTTTCTGACCTGCCCAAATGAACCAAACTAAAAGGGAAAGCAAACTTTAATTTGATTGAATCCAAATAAACAGGTCAGGTGTGAAAGCACCCTAAGTGCTAACTTTTTTTTTTTTAAACACAGCCACTGGCTGGTATGTGGCATTATGGGTTTGCATTTGTACATTTAAAATGAACAGGATTGCGCTGTTTTCATTCTGCTTGTCTCTGATGTGAATATAAGGCTGTAAAAAAATGTACTGCATGTCATGCCTCCTGCCACTGGGCTATTTGTGGCTAAAATGACGTCATCAACCAGGGAAATATATCATTGAGTTTTACATTGTGATGTTAATGTGCAAAGAAAAGCCTCAATGTCAGGCTCCGGCTCGAAGGTCCATTTCTTACACTCAGCAATAGTCCTTTTTTATCATTCATTCATTCATTTTCCATTCCCGCTTATTGCCTTTCGGGGTCACGGGGGTCTGCCGATGCCTATCTCCGGCACACATTGGGCGAGAGGCGGGGGTACACCCTGGACAGTTCGCCAGTCCATCGCAGGGCAACATTCACACACACACATGCACCTAAGGGGTATTTTAGATTAGTCAATTAACCTAACCGCATGTTTTTGGGATTGTGGGGGAAACCGGAGTACCCGGAGGAAACCCACGCAAGCACAGGGAGAACATGCAAACTCCTCCAGGAAGGTCACCGGCGAGCCTTGAACCGACAACCTTCTACCTGGAAGGCCACATGTACCCCTGCCAATCATTATAAACTTTAAAAACGCCATTAAATGTTATCTATTGTATAAATTATAATAAAAACCATCAGACCATTTTTAAAAAAGATCATACAAAAGAAATTAATTTAGAAAGTTTGTTAAAAAGTGTCATTCACTTACATGGGGAAGGCATTATGATCGAAGAGTCTTTTGTTGGCAGGATGTGTCTGACACCTGGTGAGAATGCAGTTTAAAGTGCCATGAGCCCTGCCTGTTTCAGGTCTCATTTGTCTGAGATCATTTTCAAAAAAATGTGCATATACAGCTGTGCGGAGTAGGTTGGGGTGTAGCTTGGTGGAATATCGAAAGCTAAGTGCTTCGTAACAGCTGATTAGCTCTGACTTCATCACGGGGAATGCCACCTCGGCACCTTTGCACCACGAAAACAAATAATTGTTGAACCAGTCTCAATTTTGAAAAAAAGTGTGGTCTAGCAACATTATAAGACGTGTAGAAGAGTTAAGTGACATTAATTATTAATACACTGAGTCTTCTCATAGGATAATAGAGCTCAGGCTCATGAATAATTAAAATACATATGAAATGCCATATAGGACAAAGACGCAAAATTCTTTTCAAACAGGAAGTCAAAAAATGTGAACAAAAGTTAGAAATTAGTTCTTCCAGGAGGGTCACCGGCAAACCTCGAACCGGTAACCTGTTAACTTGGATGCCACAGTGCTACCCACTGCGCCACCTGGAAATTAGTTTTACCTACAATTAAATGTAATAGACAATAAACTTATCCTAAGTAATGTTAAATGCATGTAAATCTGAAAATATATGTGTATCATGGCCCTTTATGTCTATGAAAGTTGATTGCTTGATGCGTATATGAGTATAGATCCTGCTGCCCAACAAAATCTTATATAAAACACACTAGTATTCAAAAAGATAGAATATGTTTATATCCAAGACATTCTCTGATCTGACAAATGTAAGCATGTGCACAAGGCCAAGACGCAGGTTTCCAAAGGATGCAAGGGCATTTACAGCCTCAACAGGATTGAGATACACAGGTTTTCTTCTACCTCTATTAGAGTTTCTAGAGATTAACGACAGACCGACAAAACAAAATACAGTAGAGCTGCATTCTATTTAAAAAAATAAAACTTTGAAAGGAACTACTTTAATAAGCACATCCTAGTAAATAATCAAGTGTTGGAAGGGCGGTAGGTTACTTCCGTGGCTGTTTTAAACTTTGGTGTTGTGTTTCAGATAAGCAGACCAGCTATCAGATAACACATATCTATGGTCAGTGCTAAACAATCACAAAACTAGGTGCACAAAACTCGATTGTACCTCCACCAGAGGGTAGGCGGTCTCGTTGTAGATGTCTTCAGTGGTGTGGTTCACAAAATAAGTCCCATCAAATGTGAACTGTTTTGGAGGCTCCTCCGCGGCTCCAGGTTTCTCAATGAAACACTGACACAGACTGCTGTCGACAGAAACCACAACCTTACACTTGAGGGCCTTCTCCCTGTCGTTCAGAGGCCGACACCTGACGACAACCTTCACGGACTCCGAGGCCATCTGGACAGATGCTGTACTCACTGCTCATCTGCGGAAAATGTGCTCCAAAGAGCTGCCAGGAGCTTGAGGTGTCCGTTTCGTTGAGGCTAGCGATGACTTCGGGGAATGTCATGCGGCTACAGTTCCGCGAAAGTCTGTTTGGGGTCAAGCTGCATTGATTAAACACAGCAGCGTGTTTCTTTAACCTCGGCGTTGAGTGTTACCTGGCAACCACAATCTTCAAACGAACCAAGTGTGCCCCATGACATGCGCACTGTTGTAAGGCTATTTGCATAAATCTTGACGTACATAAAAACAGATTGGTAATATAACTATAAATGTATATAAATATTTTTTAAAACAAAGTAAAAAAAGCGTTGAAAATATATTGAACAAACTGCTTGTTTTTATAGCTAAATGTGCGAAAACATTTTGCAATTAAAATGTATACATTTTCCATTAATTATTGAAACCGTATAATTTACAGTTAGAGCTAACGATTGAAGGCCATCAGAGGACTAATGATGTTGCTACTTTTTAATTACACACGCGCACACACACATAATTTCACTATGCATTTTATTTTATTTACTTAACTATGCATTTTAAACCCATATAAGACCACAATTTATGAGAAGTGTTTAAACTGAGCGTATTAAATTTTGATCCTAAATTCGACAATTCAAATGGTGTTCTTGCTAAAATCTAAACTTGTTAGGATTCATGAATTAAATGAGCTAGACATAGATGCATTTAACCTGTCTCACTTAAAAAAACTGAATGTATGATTCAAAACTTTTGTCTTATGATGGGTCAACATACTCGCTCTCCAAACACAATGCACAAATACAATAATCTTGCCTAGACATCAAACCTGACAACCTCCATCAGTCACTTAAAAAAAAACATAAAAAACATTGTCAGACAAACAAGTAATCAAACTTACTTTCATGCTCACACTGTGGTTTTTCAATGGCTTGAACAAAACATTCAAAGGCGGCGCTGAAGGGTGTATATCCTTTTATAAAATGATATATTTACATCTGTGCAAGTCAAATTACATAAAATTTGTGCATTGGAAAAGTGCAATGTGATAGTATCACATAGTAACAAACAGGAAAAAAAATACATTGGTGCTGTATTGAATTAAAACTTTTAGGACTTTGATGTATTTTTTTTAAAAGCAGCAAATGTAAAAAGGAAAGTTGCTAATAATACGTTTTAAAAGAACAGGGTAAATAGTGTATGACATATGCCGTTTAAAGTGCTTAGGAAACATTTAAAAATGACATTCACATTAAAAAAATATAACTGCTTCCCCCCACAGAACAAAAAAAAACAAAAAACATTGCTATTAATGTGAGATTTGTTAGGCCTAAGGTCTTTGCCAACGAGCAAAAAACAAGTGCTTCAAAAAATAAAACAATGTGAAAGAAGGGAGGATGCATTCAAATGTCAAAGGCCCCAAATTGGTTAAAACTGATTAAAAATAAAAAGATATTTGAAAAGAATATAGGTTTAAAATTCAGAACTCAAACCCAACTCTGGTTTCTGAAAGCTCCTTTACAGCAGTCCTGCATCAGCTTTGAGCTCTTGTTCTCGATCTCGTCCCAATCGTAACAGTGGTTGACGCGAGTGCAGCTCAGGCAGCATTCAAGCTCCTCTCTGGACTCGCTGTAGCGCTCAATCAAAGCAGCAAGGCTTTCAAAATCCGACTGGAACTTCTGTGAATGAAGATAGAGCATTAGCTGTAGCTCCTGCACAAAGTAATAATGTAAAAAAATTGCCCACCTCAACTCGAAACTTCCCCTTGGAGTTCTTTATCGCATAGGTCACTAATCCAAAGGGGGAACGTATTTTAAGACAACCCCGGTTGGGCTTTTTGGGATGAGGACAGAGGAGGAAGGCACCAAGCACATCATCTTCCAGCAGAGAGGAACTACAACTACTATAAAAGCAAGTACAGTTTACAGTCAATAAAAATATATTTTTAATAATAATAAGTTTGTAATCATTTATAATAATAATATAATTTATAATAATTATTAGTTTGTGTATTTGCTCAAGCTTGCAGATTTTAATTCCTTAGCAAGAAATAAGAATAAGAAAGTTTGTATTAAGGACTTTTATATTTGTGACAATTACAGAGCTATTTCACAACAAGGTACACTCCAATACAATGTGCTTTTCAGGGCTTTTCCCATTACATTTTGTCTTTAATACCTGTGCCATTTTTGCCTCTATGGCATGAGCACCTGAAGATCACTGATTGGGTCGAGAAATTAATCTAAAGCTCTCGTTACACAGGACAACAAAACAGCAGTGCCAGTTAGTCATCAAGAGAAGCTTTGAAAAACAATACTTTTAGAAATAGTCAGAAGAAACACCATGACTCTTTTAAACCGATTCATATGTATGCATCACTGCTCATAGCCCTCTTAACACTCTTGCATCGAAGTTGCGTTAAAGGTGAAACCTAAGGCTTAGAAATATGTATTGCCTGCATACAACTAATAGTAGAATTCAGCTGTGTTTCACTGTATGACGTGCTCATGTTTTGATTTCCAGCTTTCCTAATCTGCCAATCAAATCAGTAAAAGAGTGCAGTCTCCATGATGAACAAAACAAGAGGACACAAAATCAATAAATAGTTGATCAAAGAAGTGTAGACATATAACAATTTGGCATGATTGCTCTAGAGTCGAATACAAATTGTATGGAGCTAGTTATTCTGTTGTACAAAAGGGGATCAAAATGAAAAAGGAAGTCAAACAATGGAAATCTGAATCCGTACGGTGCTGATTAGCGTTTACGAAGTCCTGTCAGAGACAAGAAACATTCACACCCCTGAAAAAAAGCACTTGGGGGAAGTTGTATTTTTTTTTTAACATCGACTTAACATGTGTAATGCAGTAGACAAGCACCAATAAATTACATGGCAATACTAACCTAGAGACGCCAGCCCAGCACCACACTGCTTGAGACAGTGCTTCTTCGGTCTCGGCTAAACTGGGAGCTCGAGACTCGCATGGTTTTGCTGTGGCCTTTTCCTTTTCTGCTGGGATAACATATCAGTGTTTAATCCCATTGACAAAAGAAAGCCTCGTATTGATTCCAAGTTAGACTGGCAGCTAATAGTTTTCATGTTCATGCAAACATAGTAAGAAATGTGCAAGTACAAAACAAAGTAAAAGATTACAAAACTTGCTGATACATGTGGAACTACAGAAATATTCAAGTAAAAATCCCACCACTACTATCTCTAAATGAACCCACTGTGACCAGTTACTTGGTACTAGATATTTGCATTACCTAATGAACTCTTTCATTCTTGACAGTGTTCTATGAACACTTATCCCACCTTGTGGTAAACTCAGTTTGTCCTGCAGGTTGCGCTGTTTGAGAGGGGTAAATGTAAAAGAGCGATATGCCCCTGAACGTAGCTCTTTGGTCCGGATAGCCATTTTACGAACTATAGTAGGAGAGGAAGTAGGCCCATCTTCAGGGCTGCTCAGTTGGTCTGCACTTGAATGAGAAACAACCTGTAAAAAAAAAAAAAAAAAAAAAAAAAAAAAAAAAACATTTAGAGAAATACAACATATCCTAACAACCGTGTGTAGTTTTGTGATTAAATAGGGATATAGTCGTTCCGAGCCATGATGCTTTATTTAGTGTGGAGGACATGTTCCCATCCCATACCCTCTCTACCCGCAATGGCTTCCCATCGCTGTCTATTAACAATAATAAAGGCCTTGGCCAAAACAAATAATCTTAAAACAAAAATAAGGCCATCTGAGACAAAAAAAACTTTTTCTTTATAAGGGAGAGTGTGTGTGATTTCCGTAATAAGACATAACATGCCATTGGAATCTGCTGATTGATTGGAAACAGAGGATTTATGCAAATGTTCCCTAAACTAATGATGGATGATACGTAATGATCCATGGCTATGATGAAGGTGCAAATCACTGCAAACTTTGAAATAGTAAATAAACACAACAGTATCAAATCCATCATTAGAATTTTTTATTCAGTTATTAAAAAAAAAATGTAAATGTAATATTTAAACTACGTTTTAAACACATCGGTAACTTGAAGAGCATTCAATGATGTCTCTAATCAGAACAAACCTTGGCCCCTGGCAGTAGGCCTTGCGTTGGGGCCCTGCGGAATGACACCAGAGCATTGACACTCAGAGGAAACCCTTGATTAAGCAACGAAGGGACTCGAGATGGTTTCTGTCCTGAACACTCCTTCTGAGCTTCCTCTGGGTGCTTCTCCAGAAAATAAAGTTGAAAACAACGGCAAAGCAGCATGTTTAAAAACTGTGCCTGTGTGTTGAGAAAAGAAGTAATATTTTTATTTGAACATAAAAGACTAATGGCTTTGGCTTTTTGGTTGAAACTTACAGCACGTGCATGTCTGGCTCGGAAGAGGTGGCAATAGAGCTGGGCGTCAGAACTTCCAGGATTGTGGGAGACAAAGGCAAACTGGGCATCAGATGGACGGGCAGTAGACAGAGATACTCGGCACATAGCATGAGCCATAAGTAGTGTCTGAGGAGTAACAGAGCACACCGTTTCAATTATAAAATAGAAAAACAAAAAAACAATTGAGCATTTTTTTTCATTTGTAGAATTCAACGAATTTAAATGACTTTCTCTTTTTGATCTTCCCTATAACAAGCATTGATCTCGTACATGTTGACAAGTTTAGCATACTCATGTAGGCCTCTGCTTCAAACTACTACAGCCCTGCATTTTTGACACTGGTCAAAGAGTTTAAAAAACCAAACCTCAACATTAATTTCTCTGTTCTGGATTTTAAAACATTATCCACTCTTTCTGCGAATCAGGATTAGATGTTAGGCAGTATGATTGAGTAGGTGGTGCATTTAAATTCGGGTGATAACGTAACACATAACATAACCCATGCTGGTGGATGAAACATCTATATTTTATACAGTTTATGGTAGATATAAACCGACCAATCATAGACTTTGTAGTCTACACGTATTTACAGTTTTTGGGAGTTGCTGATCTGGTGAAGGGGTTAGCATCTACACAAAGGATATGAATCACCTTGACACAGAAGTACAAATCAGATGTCTAGTGTGCATACTTAGATCCTAACATGTAACATTGAGGATGACCCAAGAAAATGAAGGGCCTGGTTTATGTGATGGAGAGTTAAGCAGCGGCCATACTCTAAGCTCCAATGAAACTGTATTCGAGAATGTGAAAGAGGACATCTACATGATGCGATTCCAGACATCACAGTGATTCTTTGAGCTGAGCTGCAACTTCAGCCACCTGATTGCACAGGTCAGATGCACAAGTTTTTGATGCCTCGATATGAAGAAAATGTAAATTGTTTAGGATGCCAGTATTGCTTTAAAGTAGCTCACCCTGTCATAATTTAGATGAGTTTTGTGGTGAATTATTTAATTTTGGGATTTAATATAATGGGTGGGCTCAAACTAACTCTTACTAATAATAAATAAGTAAGCAAACAACTTATTGTTTCTTAGTTTGACATCTTTTAGTTTGTGAAACTTCCTTGCAACCTGAAGTGAAATATTTGCAGTGACGGGCAGTAATGAAGTAAATCTAATTAGTTGCAGTCCTTAAGTAGCTTTTTCAAGTATTTGTACTTTACTCAAGTATTTTAATTTGGGGAGACTTTTTACTTTAACTTCACTATATCTCAAAGTCAAATATCTTTCTTTTTAACTCAACTAAGTTTTGGGAAATCAGTCGTACCTTTTTATTTATATGTGGATAAAAATGTAATTGGTCAACCATGCGTGAGCCACCAATCAGGGTACAGCGCACGTTCTGTTTTGAATTGTTTTAATTGCCGCTTGGTCGTTTCTACTTAGCGCAAATCCAGTTCACTGCTATTGATCAATCAGATCAATAGCAGCGGTTTTTGAGGCGGCCATGCCTTAATAAATGATGGAAGAAACTCCCGAAACTAGTTTCTCTTCCAGTACTGAAATGAGCAGGTTATAATTTATGTACAGAGAAATTTATGTACAACTTTGTCCAGCACTGAATATTTGTGAAATGCCATCTCACCATTTCATCTTCATCATAGACTTTAACACCTTTGACTGAGAACCTCAATGAGACGGTTTGCTGACTCTTGCAGCTCTGAGGATAGAGATAGACATTTTCATCCATTAACAATAGTAATATTATTAAAGACATAGGAATGTCAAAAAGCTCCAATGATGACCCATGAGTGTATTTTAACGTGAAAACAAATAATCATATTAAATAATTATAAATAATTATAAATAATCACAAATTACCTTGAGAGACTTCAGCTGAGTGTGCAGCTGCTGAATCTGCTCATCCAAACAACTGTCATCCACAGGAAATGAACCAACATACTAAATAAATTGATTCGTATTGGTTAAAGATTGGTTCGAGTATGCTTAAAGAAAGTTCTGATCAAAAAATAATCAAATCAAATCAAATGAAGAGCAACATATTCACCTCAGCTGTTCTTGTAACTGTGTCTCTTCCAGCTGTCTCACCCATCTCAATCTGAGCCTGAAGTTGGTTCTTACTACTGTTTAAAACAAGGAAAGTGGTCCAAATGTTTGCCAAGATAATCAGAACTACGTTAACTCCAAGTGTATGTTTGGACAGGCCTTTAAAGTCCCGACAGTTTTCTTAATATACAATGAAAATTCCTAGCATTCCTCTGATAAAAGCCGTGACACTCTGCCAGAACATTAAACACCTTCCATAAACTCGCTAACACATAATAAATGGTTTAATTTACACTTCAGTCCGTCGAGAATCGACATATGGGTTTACAAAAGTACTTTGACAAAGCAAAGTCATAAAAATACTCACAAACATTAGCCCACGCTACTGGAGAAAACATGCAGGGTGGCTCCTCGGCTCCGTCCTATCGGGGTTTGGCATTCCCAACTCACCTTAAACCTCTAAATCCCGCCTCCCAGGAGGAATAATAAAAAAAATTACATCAGACCAGACAGACACCCCTCTTACGTCACACATGACGAAGCCTCTTTCAAATTAGTCATATCGAATCCGGGAATATGTTTTTATATTGAGAAACTTTTTTGCTTTTTCAGGAAAAAATAGAATAATATTAGTTACTTGCGGTTTTAAAGGGGTTTAAAAAAAGAAGCACTAAAATCTGATACTGGTATCTCTTTCTTATTAATATCACTAATAATGTTGTTATATTAAGATCAAACTCAAGTTTGCCAGACACCAAAATCAGAACTGTTTTTTTTTTGTTTTTTACAAAATGGGTGTTGTTTTACAATAACAGAATGTCAATAGAATGTTTGGATATTCTGTAAACATCCCAAAGTCAGATCAACATGAGCATCTGATGTTTCCTTTTTTTACTATTTTACGATTTGTTGTAATAAAATTTTAGTTCGAAAGCTTGGTGTCATTTTAGAACAATCCCAGCTTCTGTTTTATGCAAATATTTTTTCCTTAAAGTACACAATAATTCTAATACTGCAATAAAAAAATGCAAATTAAATGTTTATGTTTTTTAAAAAAAACCCACAAGAGTGTAAGTTTTGTGATTATTATTTTATACATTTTATTTGTGTATGAAAAAAATGCTTTGATAAATATTTGATTAGTTTTTATTGTCCCAAGATACACTAAGAAGTTAATGGCAGAAATGTCATCTTAAAAAATAGATGCCAGAGTGCCGCCTTTTTTGGGTCATAAATGTGAAATTTACAAGAAAGTACAAGATAATTAGTCTAATTTATCTGTATATTGTTTTGCATAAATGAACCAGAATGTATGCTAAAAATAAAATTTGCTTACCAAACTGGATGAATACATGCCCTTAACACGTTCAGATGAGCTTTAAATGGTTACTGTTTAACTCAAGGAAATAAATGACTTACTATGGAATCAATGTTTTCTGCATTTCAGCATTAATAAGTTTCTGGTGTTCTACAAGAAACACAAACAAGTTCGGACATTTGTGGATGGTTTGGGGGACATTGAAAAACATAAAAACTTCCAAGTTTAAACCATTGATTAAGCTGTTATTGTACATTTAGTCTCACAATGATGTAATATTTGTGTGCTTTAAAACAAGCTAGGACATTCATCGTTATATCTAGTGTTTCATGAACTGGATTAAATTGTTTCACGTTTTATAAAACTCAAAATTAAAGGACTTTACCTTACTGTACAATTTTTTTAACCTTGTCCTGTCCTGCTAAAAAGCCATCACAAGTGCTTCGTTCGAGTGGTGTTTCCACTTCTGGATGAAAGCAGTGAATTTAGGTATTTATTTTTCCCAGGACAGGAGGTGGTTACATCAGGACAGGAGGGTGTTAAAAGAAAGGGGGGGGGGTGAAGGAGAGATGTAGGTTGTGGAAGAATGCCTACATGTTAATTTTTGGGGTACAAATCACCTTTAAAATGTTTATAAATTGTTCTATCACCCAAATAAACATTTGCCAAATATAGAAGTACAAATATAGTCACTTTATTATTGACTATACAGAAACGTGTACCAGATACATGCATGGAGGGTGAGGTGAGCAGTGCTGTTACATCTAGCCCCGATAAACTAACACACAAGAGATTAAGAACGTTTTTTTAACATTTGCATGGGGAAAGTGTTTTCTCTCATTCTGCCTATATGGAAGAAAATGTCAGTCTTAGATATGGATGCCAACATTCTTTAATGCATGTTAAGAAATTCACTTCTGCATTCAAGTAATCATTTCAACAAAGTTCGGCACCAATAACCGTTCTTTACTTTGACAAACACGAAGGAATCAACATCAACAAAACTCATTTTGGACAACAACTGTTGCTAAAGATCAACCTTCACGAAACGTGACCAAATAAAATCCAAATAAAACTTACAGAGCTCTTTCTTGAACACTGATGAGAAAGGGGCCACTGAGTAACTGAAATGCTTCTGTCTACAGAAACATTGACTAAAATTTTTAAACCTTTTTAAATGCGATGAACAACCAGCTTGATTTCTCAGAATCTGAATGAGCACCTTAACACAAACTGTAGCATGTCTACTCTATTCTATCCTGTGATTTAAGAATACTTAACATGAAATGCTTATGTAAATTACAGAATAACTTTGAAGAGGTCCAATTTTCATCAGAGGCCCCCAAAATGAGGATTTTTCTACAAAAATAAGAGAAAAGAACCAACACTGAAGCATAGAGAGCTACAGTCGATCTTTTCACCCGTGGACCACTGAGGAGGACTCATTTCCTAGCTCGGAGTGACTTGCGAGCTGCTGGTTTCGCCTTCACAGGTGCCTCCTTTTTGGAAGCTTTAGGCGAGGGACGACTGGACCCTCGCTTTGTCATCTTTTTGGCTATAGGCGTTTTCGGTTTGCTGGCCGGAGCAGCTTTCTTGACTGGTGTGGCTTTAACAGGCTCGGGAGCCTTTTTAGCTGCTGCCTTACTGGCAGCAGCAGGTTTCTTGGCTGGTGGTGGAGCTTTCTTGACTATTTTCTTCGGAGGAGGTTTTCGGCTCACTGGTTTGGACCTTTTGTTTTGACGCGCTCTAGATGCAGGCGCCCGGTTTGCACGCTGGTTTCTGTAGGCAAATATAAAATATGTTTAGCCTCAATAAGACACAATGTGGTCCCCAGATAGGATTTGCATTTTGTTTTGGTGAGGTAATCAACGTCTTTTCTTTTACAGTGACCCTAATATCTGAAACGGACCTTTTTTTAGGAGGAGGCTCATCATCTTCTGATTCCTCTTCTGATTCTTCCTCTGACTCATCAGATTCTTCATCTGTCTCCACACTTCTCTTGCGCTTCTGCTCTTTCTGTTTGAACTTTTCCATCATTTCGGGAAACAAAACTGCTGGACTAAATGCAGAAAAAGGACAAGTCATTTACAAAAACCCAATAAACTCCATATTTTTACTAGCAATTACAATTCAGATATTCCGGGTAAAATCTGATCATTTTATTACAAACCAATGAACATTCAACATTCACTTCTTTCAACTGTTTTTAAGAAACAATGCATTTACTCAACTAAATCACTCATTTAACACAATAAAAGTAGATTATTTAAGAAAAAGCAAGAAGCATTACCTAGAAACAAACTAGGACCAGTGTGATCAACAGGATTGCAACTTTGTAACTGTTCCTCTATATTTTGTCAGTTCAACTTTCTTTCTGTTAAATGTAGTATTTACTAGTACACTATACTTTACTGAGATTTTAAATGAGAAACATTTAAAGCAAGCTCTCTACATCACTTAGATTAAATGAGCAGACTTTATGCAAACATTAGTGCTTTCAATTAAATGTTTCTTCCACTGATTATATAAATAGTTGGTTAAAATTTGTTTTGCTAAATATTGTGATGCATATCATAATGTGGACAAAATAACGGTATATACATCGTATCCTAAGCACAGTGTATTCACAAACATTTTTGTGTGAAGTTTAGTGTGACAAATGCCTTGACTGAAAACCATGGGTGCGACAGGACACCACAAATCAGACCAAACGAGTGGCCACTCTGAGCAGCCGTCTGAGTTTTAGCCAAATTTTAGTCTACAAAATCAAAATCATTTTAGTCACCAAAACATAAAAAGGTTTTAGTCTAGTTTAGTCAATGTACATTAATACGAAATGTTCGAGATACGAAAGGTCTTATGGGAAATGTTTTGCATCGAGATACGAACAATCACAAGCTGTTCTGCTGTACTTTCCTCTTGTTTGTATTTTTTTCATCTACTTATACTGTTGTTTCTGAGAGCCATTGCACGGATTAGGTGCTTCGAGATACGAATTGTTTGACATACAAACATCACTACATCATTACTTTTGTATCTCTGAAAAAGGTTAGTCAATGAATTATTTTAGTTATTGTTAAAGAAAACAACTCTGCTCCCAAAAAAAAAAAAAAACGTTCATATTGTACCTGTTTTTCGCAAGGAGAACAAACAATGCAATCTGGCTGTTTTGGTTACGTGAGTAGGACGTAAAAGAATCGCTCATCCCACATTTTTATAGCGACTTTGTACAGGAACAAAATAGCACATCACAAATCCACTCTTTTCTCCACTTTTTAGTCAAACAGCTCCCTATAATCAGCCACTATCAGTATAACCACTCGACATCCATGAATGTTTTTCAAGGAGGTAATCCACTTTAGTTTAGCTACCTTAAAGCCCCCAGAAGAAGTACTGAATGAAGCCGATGGGTCTAAAGCTGCAGCTATTGCCCTGGTGGCTGAAAACCGAAGGCTAACCCCTTCAAATTAAAGATATTACATGATTGCATTTTAGGTTAGATGACCACAGTGATAAAGTGATAGCTTGACTTAAATTCCTTTAACAAAACACACTGTATTTTTCATTCCGATTAAACTTCTATTAGCACCAATGAAAGCAGTATTAACAGCTCAGTTTACCTGGGGTAATACGGGTAGCTTAACTGATAGGAGCCACTTAGTCCATGACCAGAAATCTGCTCCATCCACCCCATCATTTTACACTTCTGTAAGGTTCTCTTAAGGTTTGCCACTACAACAAAGAAAGAAAGTTGTGAATAATTGTCTGCATATTCCACGCAGACATATGGAGTGAAACAAGAAATATAAGCTTTATTTTTTTAACCTACAATTGAAAAAGAAAATTTCAATTTCAGTCAATGTTAAGAGAGAAACTCCAATTAAGTGATGCAGTGTTGCAAAAACACAAGCGTATTCAATACAGTTATAAGATTTACTTTGAAATTACATGACATTACATTAAGAAGTGTTACCATATTTTCACAGAAATGGCAAAAAAAACTAGAATCCAATGGACATTCTCTGTGCACGCAACCCTTCAAAACCACTTTAATTTCTTCCTGAAACAAGATGATGCTTAAGAGGTTACTTCTGACCTTGGAGAGAAAAGTTCTTCTCTTTGTCCAGCACAAACTTGCGCAGAATAACAGTGCTGCAGGTCTTGGGCTCATTCATGGCAGTGATGGCCGCCACAATTGCATCTTCCAGCAGAGCACCACCCATAAGAACCTTATTCCCAGCTTTTTTGAGCTGTAAAGTCCAAATTCAAATGTTCATCACACTGGTAAAAAAAAAACATTTCTGAGGAATCCAGATTGAACAAACCTGGAAAGTTCCAGAGGCTCCCTTGCCCGTTATCTGCTCCAGGTATCCCTTTTCCACAGACTTCTGCAAGCAGTTCTTCAGTACATCAGGCCTAGAAATTAAAACAAAACAAATCAAGTACTGTGGAACCTTGTATTCCATTAAACATATTGATCACAGAAGACAAATTCACCTCAAAATCCACAATGTATGTCTAAAAGGTTTCTCAACAAACTCAAATGAGCAAAAACTTAAAGTAAAAAAACAACAAAAAAAAAAAACCCACACCTGTGTTCGACGTTAAGTTGTGGGAAGTGCTGCTCTAGGTACTTCTTGATGAGGATGTATGAAGCCTCTTTGGGTTCACAGAGACGGGTGATGATCAGAGGCAGAGACTCTCCCAGTGTCTCTTTCTGTCCTGCAGACCCTGCTGGCTTCTATACAAAAGTATCAACAAGAGCGGGTGAAGATATAGTATAACAAAACCTTGAAACGAAGAGCATTCATTATTACAGCCAGATTTATATAAATAAAATGACAATAGAGTTGGATACCTTGCCAATGGTGAAACTGCCAGAGAAGCCTTTTCCTTTCAGCTGTGAGTAAAACGTTGATTCAGTTCATTTTTCCCACAACAGGAACAGCGCATGTATTCAATTGTTAACTACCTGTTTGACGATGCCCTTCTCCACCATTCGCTTTAGAGCCCTTTTGTAGAGGTTTTTGGTCTTTTTGTCCATTTCCACAGAAGGATATTTCTTCATGACTTTTTTCACAATGGTGATAGAAGAGATCCCACTCCGCTCTTTGCAACTCTGTAATTAGATTTGAAAGATGTACACAAACGAGGCCTACCACAATAAAACCAGATACTTCTGTGGTCTCTTCATGAATGTACACAAACTGAAATTAAAATGTTACAATTCCGAGTCTAATATGGCCATTATACCTTGTAGAGCCTGAAAACAGCCCCAAACAGGTAACTTAAAAAATGACGCTCCCTGCCTGAGGGTAGGATTTGTGGTTCAAGCCAATAGCGCACCACAAATCCTCTTTTTTTCCACATTTTTAATCTTGGCATTTGTCAAACAGCTCCATATGATCAGCCACCAACAGTATAATTTTGCTAGACATCCATGATTTTTTTTCAGTGTTCTTTGATTTCTTGTCTGTCGTCGCCTTCTTCTTTCCTGTGCGAAGTCACTATGAAAATGAGGCTTGAGCACTGTCTATGACCTACTCATGTCATCAAAAGAGCCAGCTTCCGATGGTCGTTCTTGCAAAAAAAAAAAAAAAATTTGATATGGCAGTCAAACTCTTTTTCATTGGGTCGATGATCATCGTGATCTTATTTTTTTCAGAGGAGCTACTTGTGTTTCTGTTCAGGCATGTGCTGTTTACATAACGCTGCTTAGGTACTATGTTGCAGAAATGAGGTTTGCTGTGGGAAAATGTATGTAAACTGAGTTGTAGTTCAGGAATTATGGACAATGTAGTGCGTAATAGTGAAATGAAGATGTTGTAAGGAGAATTATCACACCAGTTGTGATTTTAACATGCATTTTACTCTCATTTTGAAACAGTACTTGTTTGTGACACCTTTTAGATCAACGACGCAAATTCACAGTACTGTTGGACCTGTTAACATTTCTAAGTTGGTGAATGTACATTTGCAACTACCTCTTTCACTTTAGTAAACCACCTAAAAGTGCAATAGTCGCGGTGGGCACTTGAATAGATTCCAAAACTGTAAAACCCAACAAACTAGCTTTGGGGAAGTTTTTGCATCCATTGCCAAAAAAAGTTTTTAAGGATTCTGGCTTAAGGTTCTGTGACATCCATCACTTTTAGCCTATAAATGTTTACTGCCTTAATTATGTTACTTTTTGCAACATGTATTTTAATCTTAATTTCAGAGTGTAATTCAGTCTGTTGCCTACAGAACAAACCTCAATGGCTTCCAAGATGATTTCCTCAACTTTAGGCTGGGAAAGAGAAGTTGAAGCCAGTTTGTTGGCAGAAATGGTTGCCCAAGCAGGAATCTTCTTTTTCACTTTCTTCCCTTTGTCATCTCCTTCCTTCTCACTGTAACATTCAAGAAAAATAAATCCAAAATATACACATTCTTTAATTCAACATCAAATCTTACATTTTGCCTCCAGCATCCTTGGCTTTTTTCTTCTTGCCCTTGCCCTGATCAGCTGGAGCTTCCTCAGGCTTCTCTCCTTCAGCAGCAGCTTCTCCATCTTTGGCCTTGTCCTCTCCATCTGCTCCATTCTCCTTACCATCTCCTCCTGCGTTCTTGTCCTCAGTGGTTTCAGGTTCAGAGGAAGCAGAGTCTTTCTCAACCTCCTTTTCGGCTGCTGATGCAGTGTCTTCAGTGGGAGCATCTGTGTAAAAGAAAACCTAAAGATTAACTGCAAGATTTTATTGTAACAAAAAAATTTCACTGAAGACTTTACAAAGATATCTTAAAATAAGCAGAAAATACCACGGGCCATTATTTAATCCTTAAGCGCATCGCAAAAACGTGACAATCTTACACATTCTAAAGTGGTCTATAAACGTTTTTTGAAAGTTATTAAATTTGTTCTGTGGAATATGTTGAGAACAAGTACTTTATTAAAGGTCAGCATACAGAAAGTGAATACAAAACTAGGAATAGTATGAGTCAATTTGTACCTTTATCAGGGGCGTTTGCGGGGGGTGCCTCCTCTTTGGGTTGGGCTGCTGCTCCTCGGCGAATAGGCATGGTTCGAACCTGCAAATATGTATGTATATGTGTATAAAGAGTGCAGCACACCATTGTAAACACTTTTCTAAATTACAATCCAATGCACCGCACAGAAAGTAATGAAATATTCCAAACTATTTTGCACTTTTTACGCGGGTGGGTGGCCTATGCTTTGCAATGGGAAGCTCGTGCATAGAGAAGCGGGGTGACAAACACGAGTGGACGACATAATGGCAGAACAAATTAGCAAGAAAAGAACAACATCCCATTGTTGGTTTTGCTTCACATATAATGGTGATGTATAAGCGAAGGCAATAACGTGCAAAAATACACGTGTGCACGCATTTATTAATACAAATGAACGGAACTACGTGTAAACCACAACATAATCGAAAATGGCCATTTTGCCTAGTACCATAATGGCGCTGCGTTGTGCTGAAAATTGCAAATGCACGAAGATAGAGGTTCAAACGACTAAATAAAAGTCACACGCATGTTAAACAATTGAAATTGTATATAATACAACAATGTGCGTTTTCAGAATAATGTAAACATTGCATACCTTAGTGTTCTGGTTTATCAGTTGAAACACTCCCTTCCTTTTAGGAATTCTTTGTTTACGTGCCCCTCCCCCTTCTGCGTAAAGCGTAGCTACGTGCGTAAAACGTCACCACGCATGCTCAGTTCTGATTGCGTGCTACTAACCGTAAAGCCTTGACTTTTCACCGTTCGCCTGTATTGCATTCTACATAATGGTACCATGCCTTAAAAGACCATTTTATAAAACGCGACACGAATCGTTATTTATATAGTATGCTTACTGGCGAACGTTAGGAGTACGTTATTGTAGGTACTAGTGTGTGTCAAACATTTAGAATACTGAAGTAAATCATTCATTAATTTTACAACCCGCTTATTACCTCCCGAGGTCATAGGGGTCTGTCGGTGCCCATCTCCAGCGCACATTAGGCGAGAGGCACCCCGGACAAGTCGCCAGTCCATCGCAGGGCAACATTCCCTCACACATTCACACCTAAGGGGAATTTCGATTATTCAATTAACCTAACGCATGTTTTTGAGATTGTGGGAAAAACCGGACTACCCGGAGAAAACCCACGCAAGCACGGGGAGATTATAACACATAAAATGTAATGTTTTAAGTATTTATGTGTTACGATAAGATTATATCGTTGTGTTTTAAGGGCGGAGCAGAATAAATAAAATATTTATGTGACCAATAAAAACCAATGTTTAACACGCTGCCGCTCTGGAAGGTGTGTTAATGTACTGTATTATGTCTAGTGTTGTGCCTTCTTTTGGAATAGTTAAAGCATCAAGGAATCGTGGAATGGAGGTGATTGACACAGTTAAGATGTTCTAGTATTCCAAGCTTTGATTTTGATCTTCAGCTTATTTGCATTTCGGGGAATCCATTTACTCATCTTTCTCTTTAGACAACAGCTCATAGATTTTCAATGATCGGTTTTAAGCCGAGTTTTCCTTGTCCATTAAGTATTATTCCATGGCTATTTAAATCCTGTAGATTTGGCTTTGTGGTGCCCAGTTCTACTGGAAAATCAATCATATCCACGGAAAGCTTGAAGTGCTCTTAAATTTTCTGGAGGACAGCATGTTGAATGTGGACTGGGCCCACACCAGCAGATAACACTGATCCCCATATCACTGACTGGACTTTAAGCAGCTTGAACTTTGCGTTTCTGTGATCTTTGTCTAGTCAAGATTCTAAGAGCTTGATATTCAAATGAAATGCAAAATGTGCTTTAATCTAAAAAGACTAAGTCATTTTTCTTTTTAGCCCAGCACAATTGCAAAATATATGCTGTTACCTGATGCACTGGCACCAGCCTTGGTCCACTTATAAGTGATATAATATGCTAATGCTATGCTCCTCAAATATCTTTAAATGTGAACTCAAGGAAGCTACAACTAAAAATCCACAAATTCCCTAATGTGAAATCCCAGCTTGAAAAAAGATTTTTTTAACTAGCAACCAAATTCTCTCACTGCATGTTAATAGAAAAAAAGCAACATTGTATTTCATATAAAATGACACACAGTGTTAAAAATATCTGTATATTTTACTGCAAAATACAGTATAAATGCTACAGATTTAGACTGATAACTGTAGAATTTACAGTGTAAAACTATATTAATTTTTCAGGATTCATTCTATCTTTCTTGGAGTGTACTTGTGTCACTCCAATGATAAAGATGAGCAGGCCAGTGCTCAAATCCTTATTTGACACAACGCTTCATAAAAGGGGAACTAATTGCTCTAATTGCAACAATTTTGTAATTTCAGACCTTTTTTCTCAAGGGTTTACCCAATTAGAGCATTACCCAACTTCCTCAGCTGGCAAAAGAAAGAGCCTGGATGCAAGAGTTTTTGATTCAGATGGCAGTCCTGTTCAAAATGCTGCAGCTTTCAGATTAAGGTCTGTGTTCTGCTTTATTCCCATTGTGGTATTATTGCAGTCATTTTTTGGATATACACTTTTTGATAAGACATAAAATTATTGATATTTTTTTCCCAGTTGATGTAGCTATCTGTGGTAGGTTGTATTTATTTTTGTCTCAGAAGGAAGAGTTTCAGCTTTTTAAACCGTTTTTGTTTTCTCCTCTTGACCACTAGATGTCACAACTGAAGCGTTGAATCTGCTCTACTAAGAAATGTTTGGTTTATTGCTGGGTATGAACAATTCCTTACAAAACTGAAAAAAAAACACAGAGTCTAGGTCCAGTGTACTTTTGTATCCTGCTGGAAAATGAATTTGCTCATATTGTTGGTGCTATTAATATTGAGATTGAGTCACTTGTCGCTTACCAGTTGCCAGAGGGTATTCAAGACTAACCATCTTCTATGAAGACCATACTATAATGTTTTTAATGTATTAATGTAGAAAAAAATATGGTATTCCAGTTACAATAACCGCACATTGTGTTGCTTTTCTGTTACTCTTGGTTCAATAAGGCACTGAACGTTTTTTTAAGCAATTAGTTAAAAACGTGTGTCGCAGTGCGGACCTGAGGGTCCGACACTGAAATCAGAACTCTCTCTACCAGGTTCTTCTGTCAGATAGTGAGTGTTCTTGAACCTTTTTGGTGTTGAACGAACCCTCTTTTCTGCACTACGACAAATGGTGGCAGTGGTGGGATGCCATCACAGCCTGGCTCACTGAGTCAGAGTACACAGAGGATGGTTGAGGACCGCAAATTGTCTTGAATGAGTTTAGCTTAGGGGGAATCTGTGTCGCTTTGAGAAAAGAGAATTGAAGTGAGTTAGGTGAGGTTTTGGCTGTCATGCAAATTTCTTTTCTGTGTACACCAGTATTTTGGATGTCCTTCTATGTCATCGGATTTGTTATGTGATTGGACTGCTGAAAATAAAGTTTTTCTTTACAAACTACATCATCACTACCTTATGAAACCCATTGAAGAGAGTGTTCCAGGTCCAGGGGTCCCGAGCTTTCTATCACAACATGTTTATCATAGTTTGTTATTAATAATGACACATTGTTATTTTCCTAAATTCGATGACATTTTTGGCATATTAATGATAGTTCACTACTACGAACAGGAATGCAGGTCGAAATAAGTAGTTTAAGAGAGAAGCTAATGCGTGTATTAAAAATTTTCTCATTGTAATGATGTAATGATTCTTGTTGACCATTATTAAAACGATGACTTGCTGCCATTCAGTCAGCTTTGTTACAATCAGGGTACACCCTGGAAAGGTCGCCAGTCCATCGCAGGGCAACACAATCACACCGAAGGGGAAACCCACGCAAGCACGGGGAGAACATGCAAACTCTTTCCAGGAAGGTAAGCAGCGAGCGTCAAACTGACAACCTTTTAACTCGAACGGCAAACCACTGCGCCACTTTACTCATGGTCAGTGGTTGGGTGAAGCAATTTATTGTCAAACATCTACATTTACATTTGTAAACAACTGTGATTACTTTTTTGAAGTAATACTTACAACAGACACTTTTAAAATGACCTCTATCACAAGTTTAGGCTGGTGATATTGGCTTGATAACATGGACAAAAACTGACTCAAAATGGTTTGAATGTTTCTGAATTCCCCTGAGGGCCCCCACAAACCAATGGTTGAGTCATTTCATTGCAAAGTGTGTTGCTGTCAATAATAATATAAATGGCCTTTACCTCGCCCGATCGCTCCCACCACCTACCCCTCCAAAACTCAAGGCCAAATCCACTTGTCATTGGTTACACCAGAACAAGGTTCTGGATTGGCCATCTCTGTCTTGTGACCATAATGTAACTGAACCACTCTGTAGAGAACTCTAACATGCCCAAGAACACATTTAACATTTTCTAATGCAGATAATACATGTACATGTACATCCCCTAGAGGAGTTGCTCCATTGCATTTACTGACCATCGAGCAAAAAAGTTTTTTGTTTTAGCCTTTATAATATGATGCAATATTAATGTTGCTTGTTTGCTGCATGGGGATATCTATGTGAAAAAAAAAGATTTAATGTTCTGCATGCTACTAGCCTTCTATAACCTCTTTTGTTGAAAGTATTTTTTTTTTGAGAATTCAGTATGTTGTTGCACATACTTGAACTTCCATGTATGGTACAGATACCTACCTGATCACAATAAAGATTAGTGATTGTCATGCCCTTCAAAGTAATGTGTTTTTTTTTCTATAATGGTGCCATGATATAGGGATTGAAACAAATACTAAAAAACTGAATATTGAGTTACAGCTCATGTATATGATTCAACAGTTTTGTTCTTACTCTCCTACTCTTAGTAAAGGTCCATTGAATCTGAGGACCTGACCTCCACAAGGTTTAAACTAGGCTTGCCTTCAAGAACTTAAATGATCCTTTAATCTCTCCTGACTCAAGTGAAGAGCTGGGCCTTATTCACCATCCATTCACGTCAGTGAAATAGTAAAGATTAGAAATGTTCACAATGTACTTAATTTCAGTTGTAATATATTATAGAATGCTGAAATAAATTAATCCACTGAAATAGATTTTTAGTTTTTAGGCAAGTTTTAAAGTGCCAAAGCTTCTTTAGATCTGAAAAGTTTGAAATTTAAACATATGTTTTGAGGCACACAAGGGAAAAAAAGTCTTATTCAACATAAAAACAGCGGGGTTTTTTTCCATATATAAAAGCTTTGGTTTGACCCTTTCTTGGTGAAAGGGAAAAAAATTTTTATTTGGTTGTGAAAATTTTGAAGTTGAAAAAAGAAAGTGGCAAATACCATTGGAAAAGTTTATGAAACTATGATCTTTGATGCTAATCTTCAGTCAGTTTTCAGTTTTTTTTCTTCAATTGACAGGAGCATGTGAATATGTGATGTGAACATTTCTCAGGGGATGCCTTCTATCTTTTTGTCTTGGTGTCTTCTGAAACACCAGTATTGATTGACCGATTGATGATTTGTGCATGGCTGCTTGGGTGTGAAATGGTAATTTTTCCATCTGGATGAGACCTCTGGTCATAAGCTGTGTGTCTTCTTTTGTTCACTGAGCTCTGTCTTTATCTAGCTTGTACAGCAGACGTCCTGTGTTGTCCACAGGATCACAACAAAGACTGCCGTCTGCAGCAAATGGCTGAATGTTTCATCTTCATGCTGTGGAGGTTTCCTTGGCATCATAATAAGCACATTAGATGCAGCAGTTCAAAGGTGACTACTGAAGCATCGATGTTTGTGAGTAAATTAAGTATTAGCATTATTTCAGGAGAGATTTTTGTGTAAAGAAATTACTTCCTTTCTTCAATTTTGTGACATTTCTCTTCCATGGGGAGCCATTGGGTGAGTGTCCACTTGCAATGTCTTGTTTTCATAAAGCGTTTTGGATTATGAACTGAGCTTTCCGCGAGTAAAACTTGCAGTTATTCATTGGGTTGACTTTTTGAGAATTTTTGTGTTTCATTATATTGAAATTGTGAGCAATTGACAGTTTTCATACTGATAATGTGTAAAGATTGTTGGGTTTAACTCAAAATATCAAGTTGAGATTACAAATGATAAAAAGTCAAATTTCAAGTCAAATAAAAAGTCAAAATCTTAAAAAACACTGTTTAGATAACTTCAGCAATGTAGTACAACCAATTAAATTTTGAGTTGAAACAAAGGTAAACTGCAAGTTTAGTTGACATGCGTTTTTTAGGCAGCAGGTAGACTTTCATTGGCAAGTTTAACGTTTAAAATATTTTACAGTGTAATGCTGTTTTGTAGTCCATTGTCTGCTGGTCACCTCCCCTGTGGTTGGATGCCTGTTAATTAGAATTTTTTAAATGTGACATTTTCTCCTAAGATTGGGGTGTACTTATATTTGCAACATGGGCTTGAATGAATTTGTGTGCAATTCAACCAATCTTGTTTGCAATTAATGGCCCACATTCGTGGGAGTATTTAGTATCTCATAGAAAATGTTGATTTTGAAATGCTCTATATTTAATTAAAATTCGTTCATTTTCCAACCCCCTTATTCCCTTTCGGGATCACGGGGGTCTGCCAGTGACACATCTCCAGCACACATTGGGCGAAAGGCGGGGGTACACCCTGGACAGATTCACACCTAAGGGGAATTTAGATTATTCAATTTACCTAACTGCATGTTTTTGGGATTGTGGGGTAAACCGGAGTACCCCCATGCACACGGAGAACAAGCAAACTCCTTCAATGAAGGGCACCTTGAAGAGCCTTGAACCAACAACCGTCTAACTGAAAGGCAACACACTGCGCCACCGTGCCTCAAATATAACGGTTATACATGATTCGATTATTAATATGATTTCATAATAATTTTTCAAAATTAATTGTAATAACACATATATTCATTTTGAAAACATATGTTGTAAATAGGTTTTTTAATCCTGACCCTATAATGATACACTTTTCTCTGTGACAAATATTTCTATGTTAAATGTTTTAGGGCGTTTTCAATTTTATTCTCGTTTTCAGATCTAATCGAAATGTTATGAAGTTAAAGCCTGCACTGCATAACTCCGATCAATCGTTTCTTCGAGTTGAGTCTGGGACTTTAGATCTAGGACACCATGCGGCGCGCTCACGCGGCTCCTCCACCCTACGTACGAGCGTTCACGACGCGCGCTCCCGAACCCGCGCGTGCTCGGTCGATCCCTTCCGCTCAGGATGCTGGATTGTAGGTGATGATGGCGGAAGAGGAGCTGCGCTGAGTTTTCTCCCCGTTTCTTTATAAATCCGCCCCTACTAGACGCTCGTCGGCAGATCTCGTCTTTCTCTTCCACCAGAGGGACGATGGGGAACGAAGCGAGCCTCGAAGGAGAAGGCCAGCCGGGACAACCGGGAGGTGCCGTCCCCGCCGCTGGAGCCCCGGCTTCCATTTCAGCACCAGCGGGCGGTGGACAGCTCCACAAGCCGAGCAACGGCGCGCCTGCTGGCGGAATGAACGCCGGACATGCCCCGGGAATGAACAGGTATCTCGAATCTTTCCTGAAGCCTCGGAGACGTTTGTATTTCTCTCCGCTCCGTTCAATGGTTCCTGCTTGAGGTTATGAGAGTGTGAGCTCTAATCTTCTGGTTGTATTTTTAGAAGAACTATAGTCACTTTTAGCGATACCCAGAGTCGATTAACACGAATAGCAAGCTTATATTGAAACGTACTTGATATCATTTTCAGTCCATTGTATGGATTACCCAAACCTGCTAAACCAGTTGTCAGCTAAAATTGTCAGTATGTGCACGAGATCAGGAAGCAGCTAACATGTAGTGGACTCATGGTCACTTGATCTCAGGCACACTCGATGCATAGATCTGTTTACGTATGACCAGCCTTATGAAAGGAAAATTGAGGACTTTCAGCCAGAGAGCATTGCTAGCTATGCCCAGTCCCAAACCGCTCAACACATTACAGTTTCTGTGCTTCAGATTACTCAAAATACAAGGAGCTAGCATGTTCAATGAAATAACTAATAAAATTAATGATACATGATTGTATATTTAAAGCACATTATGACATTATTCATCTAAAGACCATGTGGTAATTTTGCAGACATGCAATTTGTTGCGTTGACAACCACACCTTAAGAACTGCCTGCTACTAAAATGTACAAATAATCAATACAAGCCTTTTAAAACGATAAAAGGTTGAAAAGTGCCAATTTAACATGTGACACATCTGTTGTCATCAGTCCTTTCTTTCCTTTAACCCTTTGAAGTCAGGGGCCTTTTCGAGAGAAAAGGAGAACGAACAGTTTTATGTTTCATAACAAAGATCAAAAGTGTTGAGACAAAATTAAAATTCACAAGTACCAAATCTCATTGTGTTTTTGTGCCATAATTGAAAAACACAGGCCAATTCACAGGTATTATACTTCCAAGGGTTATCCCTTCATTTCAGTAATTGACACTGATGGTACAGAATTGGGGTCTGTTTTCTCATTTAAATTTTAAATTACCTTGCAAATTATGTGCCATAACTCTGGCAAAAACCAAAAAATATAAAAACTAATAACCTTTTTGAAACCTACACATTATATTTGAAATAAAAATAAAACAATAGCTCGGTCGGCTTATTCCTACTTAATTTAAAAAAAAAAAAAGCCAGTGTGATGGGAACACGCACCAAGAGTGTAGAGGCTTTTAAGGGTTAATGTAATGTCTCAATCTCGCCGTGTTGAAAAAATGCAAAGTTTATTATTGAACTGTATTCTCAGTTTTTCACTTCCCAGTGTTTAGTTGCAAATAATACTGTTCAATAACCATAGTCCACTGAAAAAATAATCAACTTATGTAATGTACATTCAGTGCAATTAGTAGAAACCTCAGCTAAACTCTCAAGAAAAATAAAGCAATGTTGTGCAAACTGTGCAAATATGACACTGTGGAGAAATTAGTTCTCAAAGAAGCCAACTTTTGAGGGATGTTCGAGGACGTCTGCCTCGTTAACCGAACTGCGCTTCAAACCATAGCTGCTTATTGTCTGAGCGAAGCCAAAAATGGGGCACTCGGGTTGGTCTAGAGCTCCAGGTGACATATGTCTCATTTATTTGAATATGGCTTATTATTGTATATGCAACTTCCCTTTGATCAAACCCATCCAGAAGTGTTGTGCTAATCACCAAGTTATCAGGTTGAAATGCTTGTGACAAATGTCCCACCCAAGACTCTTACCAGACCTCCTGAATAGCATGACCACCGTCTTCATCTGTAGAGGTTAAGTGTGCTATTTTGCTCAGACTGAGTAGGAACGTCTTAGTCTGCTAGGTGATACCGTTATTTGTCTAAATATGTACATATTAGTCATGATGGAATCAGCAGGAATTCAGGATCATTTAAAAGGGTCAGTTTAAAGTAACTATTGACATATTACAAATGCTTCAGAATGCCCTGAAGAAGCATATATCTTTGAGAAATCCACATCTGATGTCTCATCAAACAATAAATACACACTTGACAATGAAATACAGCTAACAATGTAACAAATCTCAAGGGAAGTAGTGTTGAAAAGTCAAGCCTATGAGAAATCACTGCTATGAAGTGTAATGGCTGTAATCATTTCTTTCCCCAGAACACACCGTTGTAGATCCACTGACTACTAGCTGTAATGGATGCACTGCTTGTGCTGTCCATAGCAAACCTATTCATTTCCTGTTCTCATCATTTAGACATTATGTGCAACAAGCTTTGTTTGTTGTTTTCCAGCAGTCAGTTGGTACACTTGCAGATTCCCACCCATTGATGCCAAACACACAATGCTAAATAAATAATGTGCTCTTTAATGCCATAAGTTGAAAGCTATTTTATTTCCCTTCCTAAATCGACACGCTCGTTTACTCTGAGCATCAGCTTTCCTTAGAAAACACAGATAAGATGCTGGATGCCCTTGTCTGAAAAGCGAGTCTTGTTTTGCATCGTGCACAAGTGTTTTGAAGTGCAGATGCATGGTGTAGTCGACCTGAAACATCGATTTACAATGCACCGATGCAAATGAAACGTGTTTGTTGTGAGAGGGGGACTGAGCTGTCGGGTTGTTCATATTAAGACTGTTACTCTCTATGTCAGCGTTTCTGTTTGGAAGCATGCATTTGTCTCACGGTAATGTACTCACTAGCTGTCTGTCTGTCTGAATGGCATTATGATAGTGCGTGAAATGAAATCAAAGTGTTTGAGGGTGAAAAAAATCAAACTCACGGAATAAATTATACCCGCAGTCTGAGAGTCATTGTTTATGACTCCATTGGCGTAGTGGAAACGCACATGTATGCTTTTGTTCAACTGGTGATGTACATCTCCTGCATTGTGGAACCTGTGAGTCACCTAAAGATAAAAACAGACCTTGAACGAATCACTCCATGACTTCCTTAACTCCTTAAAAATTTTTATGCGTATTTAATTTTATTTTTCACTTTAAAGCACACAGTTTGGGGAAAAAAAGTTGATAACGTATTTTTTTTATTAGTGCGTTTTTTTTTTAAACTAATATACCAGTAATGAGTCACATGCTTTCTCTCAAACTCCTGATTCAAATTGGTGAGTCATTTCTGTTGGATGAATCATTCTCTTAATTGAATGGTTTAATATGATTCAGTTGAATGACTGAGTAGCTACGATCTGATCTGATTGGATTGGGTAAGTGTACTTGATTCTAATTCTAATACTTAAGTTTTTTTTCAATCCAAAGCAATTGTTTTGTCAAAAACTGACCATATTTGATCAGTTCTTTACTACCTTGACTCCCACTCTTGATTGAACTACGGGAAAGCAAATGTTATGTTTAACATGGTAGGTTTACAGAAGATTTACATTTTTCATGTTGACAGGGGTTGTGTTTGGATTTCTATAAACACTGCTTGGAGTTTTAAACTCCACACATTTCTCAATAAGTGAAATACACTTAATAAAGTAACTATGTTTAAAAACTGCTGAACTTTTATTTTTTTCATAAATGCTGAAATGCATAAATGTTTTATTTTTGTTGTCCTGAAACGTCTCTTGATTATTTTCCACCTTTTAAATTACTCACTTGTTTTTAATTCTCCATTTTATGTCTCATTCGATGTATGGAATAAAAATCCCAATTTATAGACATTGACATTAGACATATAGACATTATAAGGTAAATAGGTAATGTGTATAATAGGTAATGTGGATAAAAACCTCTAAAATCCTACAGATGGCTTCTATCCACCTTATTTTGCAACGAGGAAGTAAATACGATGACATACTTCCTCATAATGTGTTAGACTTTCGTTTTGCTAGCCAGTAAGTAAGGAGCGTTAGCAGCGATGTGGTGGGAGCACACGCAGAACACTATTAAATGCTGTGATGGTAAATATTTACCACACCCGCTGTGTATAACTAAGTGGGAGGATGAAAAGAAGAAGTGGCCTTGTATAACTTATGAGGACATTTTCAATTATTTCGTGTTGTCGCTCGGAGTAGACGGGTCTTCCATACGAAATTATAAAAGCACTGAGGTATATCAGTACCTACACAGCGTTTCTTCTTACTATGGAAGTGAATGGGAACCAAAGTCTGCTCGTTTACAAACCTCCTCTATTCATTCTCTAAAGAAATGCATACAGGTTTGGAATAACTGGAAAGTAAGTAAATGATGACAGAATTTTAATTTTAGCTAACGTTACCCCTTTAAGTGCTTTATAACAGTTTTTTCCACTGTTACCAACAACTTCATCTTAATGCTAAACATTATTCTTCCACAATAGGAGTGTCATCAAAAAATAAACCGTTTAAACAATGTCTTCTGTTAGAGCAACTGTAGAAAACAAGAAACTGTACCTGTTTGTGGATATATCCTGACAAGCCATCGCCTCGGCTACGACCCGTAGCCCAACCATTGTTCGGGGAATGGGTGATCTTCCGTGAGTCTCCCGTCAACGAAGTGGAAAGAGCAAATGTACAGAAATTTCTGTGTTTTTTTTTTTAAGTTTAAGGCTTTTAACCAAAGCCAATGAGCTTCTTCGCCCTTTGGAGGGGCGTGCAAATCATAGGGTGCTCCACATCCACATTCAGCTCTGGTGTGTGGATTATGGTCACAACAAATGTCTTGCAGGTATCTTATTCGCTTGAACCAACTACTATGACACCCCCTAACTGCGCAAAGTACGCCAGTCTTTCTATTATCCATATTAAAAGTTAACTAGTCAGTAAAATCTACACAGTCGAAACTACAGAACCACAATACACCTACTACTAGCGACTGCTTCACCGGAAATCTGACACATTATAATTCAAAAATGGCGGCGTCCGCGCTTACGTGAAAAATAAGGTGGATACTGTCAATGTCAGTAATTCTCTTCCATTGTAACTGAACCCTCAAATCAATGCTATTGGTGCCAATGGTTCGGAGTTATTTAAAAACTCCCACAGTGTCAAACGTAACACTTTGCAAGCTGACTTTTAGCACCTTAATCATTTTTTAAAAGTAACAAGTTGTTATATCAACTCCTACAGCATTACGCTAACACTCAGTGTTTATTCAACTCCAGTGTGTTACATTTACCACATGGGCAGTGTTTGTTTAGATCCACACCACTGACACCAGTAGTGTTGATTTAACACTGTGAATTGTGTCATCTACAGTAGGTGAAATAAGTATTTGAGCTCCACAGATATTTTCGGAATCCCTCTTTAAAATACACAAGTTCTCAAACAATCAGATTCAATATTCTCCACTCAGACTAAGACCAAAAGGTGTCCAGAGATATCAGTGGATAGTCTGTAGATCCGCACAAGGAATGTGCTTCAAGACCACCACAAGTAGTTTGGGTGAGAAGATGACAACATTTGGTCAGATTAAACCATGTGGGAGTTTCAATTATTGCAAAAAGGTTAGGAACCATCCCAGGAACTACACAGAGGTTCTTAAAAACAAACAAATAAGCAAACAAACAAAAAAACAATTGATGATTGTTTACACAGTGAAAGTTCCTCCTGGTCAAGAAACCAAATCCGTCTAAGTTTGTCAATGAATACTTTTTTTTAATCTGAATGATTCAGAGGAGAACTGGCTGAAAGTGTGAGGATGGGAAACGCTGCCTATTACCTCAAAACTGCCAAACATGAGGCTGGAGGCATTTTTCTGCCAAGGAGACAAGATAGCTATACCATATTAAAGTAACAATGGGTGGGGTCATGTGCCGTCATATCATGGACCCCTTTAAAACACCCCGACCCATTGAAAATATGTGGAGGGAGCTCAAGTTTAGATGTGCCCCATAATGACTTTGAGAGACCTCATCTGTAATGAGGAGTGGGGCAAAAGCCAAATGAGAAACTGCCGCTAACTACAAGAAAACTCTCACATCTAAGTAATGCTTTGTGAGGAGAAACAAGTTTTTTTTGTGACATGGGGTGAGACACAGACGTCATCAGTCAGATTTACAAAAAAATAAAATAAATAAGATTCCTGCAGAGAAGCTTATTCACCATTTGATTGGCAACCTTTAAAGTGTTTTGTTTAAAATTTCAAAAAATTTTCCCAAAAACAAACTGTATCATACAAAAGAAAAAAAAAAACATTATTTTTGCCTTGCCTTTACTTATAAATTATTTCTATACACTGCTACTTCTGAAGAAAAGAATCAATAACTTCCTGTTCTTTTTCTTTCTTCAGTTATTAAAGTCTGTCTCAAAGGTGATCACTGCCAGTACCACTAACTCTATTGTTCTTTAGCTGAGGTGTCCATAATCTATTGGAATCACCAGCACCCCTCTGCGAGAGTGGGAGTGCTGCAGAAAAAATTGATTCTGTAAAATATTGCAATTTTTAACTCTCTAATACATGTATCGTTTCCAATAGGGCTAATCCGTTTTTAAAATGAGGTACTTAAATGAAAAATTGTCACTTTTAAAAATATTGTGATATTTAGTCCTGTGGCTTGGTGTAGAGTGTGGTTGCGCAGTGCTGACACAGGTTCAAATCCCGAGTCTGTCATCTTTCCCATAATACCACATTCTCTCTCCTCCTAATTTCCTGTCACTCTCCACTGTCCACTCTGTTCCAAAAAGGAAAAATCAATAAAGGCTATGGCTGCAAAAGTAATTATACGCTTTTTTTGTGATTTTTCATCTATGTTATGGAATATAGCCCAAATGGACATACAGAGAGATGGCAAAACTTACGCACAACACACATTGATTAGACAATACAAGGTGAGATCAGGCAGGCGGCTGTCTCACTGACATCTCTTCTAACTATTTGAAGGGTAAATGTGAAATTGAGCGTTTAAAAAAAAAAACATCCAAAATGGCACATTTAAATGATGAATAATTATAAATTACACATTACTAACTTAATTTAATATCATGTAATTTTTCTTGCCTCTCCTGACCATGTCACTGCTTATGTCACTCTTTAAAGTGCTAATCACTTTAAAATAATATTTACATTGCAGGTTTGTCTGTGGACTAATATTTTTGTTCTCCAGAATAGAATTGGAAAAACATTTTATATTATCTCACCTGCTGTTGATGTGATTGTGTGAGAGAAAACCGGAAGCATTACTCCACAAAGGCTTTCATATAAAAAACGATGCTTTATATCCATGAGAATGCAAAATGATCAATGAACCATAGTTCAGCAAAACTGAAGAAGTGTAGTATTGTCATCTAGCTCTGTATGAGTACTGAACCATTGATATGTGTTACTATGGTAACCAATGCAGAGCATTAATATTTAAAGTGCCTACTATATGAATTTAACAGCTGTCATCCAATCAGAATCCTCTATTTAGACAGACCATATCCTAAAGACCTTTAAAATTTGGAATAATTCTGTTGTTGGTTTTAAATCATTGGAAATCATTACAATATTTTAAGTAAATCCAGTGTTTAGTGAGATATATTAGAGTTATATCTATATTCGGAGTCATAATAATGGAAAATTCAAGACCGAGATATTCAGTTTGCTACTTGAAATGTCAATTTTAGCTTTAAAAGTATATTTTTGCTGTAGTTTAAGATGATATCTTTGTGATGTATTTCAATCCCTCTCAAGATAATAACCAGAGATGTTGTCATGGTCACGTTTTGTTGTGTTGATGATGGAAATTATGCATCTTAAATGCAGTCACTTGTGAATGATAAGAAAACAACAATCTGAAATTAGTTTCTTTTATGGAGCAAACTCCGGATTGATCTTTTTGATTGAATAGAATAAGGCAGAAGCTGTTAGTGTTGTTGTGGACATTCCAAAGGAAGCTTGCAGGTGTGGTATGTGTTATTAGTTTAACACAGACTCAGAGAAATATGGGGATGAGGAAACAGATCAGTATCTGTCACTCTATTTCCCAACAGATAAAAAAGAAATATTGATGTCTTAGCCTCCAAACATCACTGTCATAAAAGAGCCTGAATTGTAAAGATACAGAAATCTAATAAAATGCTCTTGGTGAGCCTGGAGCGTTCTTTTAGCTTCGCTTATACGGTCATCCTCAGTGTCTATAAAGCAGTCCATTTATTAAGTCTTAGCAGAAACACTGATGGAACAGAGTGCTGCACACTAGACCACGAAAGGGCAGTTTTAGAAAGGTTACCACCACATCTTCCCATTTCAGAGCTCTTCCATCTTTTGACACTTAATCTTTAGTTGTTGACCGCTCGTTCTTCTGGCCTTTAAACTGTGACTCTGTATTGTTGCATCAGTGATCATTCTTCGTGTCAAGTGGGATACATGTGGGTTTAGAATAAAAATTCTAGTACTTCATTAGTATTAGCATGCTTATGTTACTGTAAAAAATCGTTTCAATCTTGTATGGGATGTAATCTATTCTTAAGAAAGTACAATCAGACTCACAATCATACTATAAAGAAGTTATTGTTCAAAAGGGTATTCCTTGAATATTCATATTCACGTTTTTCTCAGTATCATTATGAAGTGATCTTTACAGTATCTTGATGGCAAGGTAGAGAAAGAAACCCTCTTTTATCAATTCGAAGACTGCAATGGGGTATTCTCCAGTGCTCTTTAGTAGGAACTACCGTACTTCACTCAGTCACTTGCAAGGGATTGAGGTCCATTTGAGAGCTCGTGCTGCGTTTGATGCTCGAGCATTAGTCATTGTGAGCACATGTACTTCTAGTAATCACGCCCAGCAACGGTCACTCTACCTGTTTTATCATCTACTGTCGCTAAAGTGTTTTGAAGTGTATTCCGAGGTCACTAAGTCAGCAGTTTGTTGAGTTACTCGAGCTATTTTGAAAGGATCATAGCAGGTGTCGCACTTGAACTACATCAACAAAATTGTTGATACTCTGAGACATTTTTTTAAAGATTATGTGTTTTTGGCCAACACTTTTTTGACAATAGTGCAGAGAGGCAGGAAATTAGTTGAAAGAGAGAGGGAGTGGCGGGATAGTGGGATAGGGAAGCAAACCTGAGTCACCCTGTGCAACCAATCATTTCATCTGTCCAACTTGTGGTTGACTGTACCATGGAGCTGGACAGGATTTTTACTGGAAGTCCAATTTTTTGCTATTGATATAATTTCACTATGCCTTCTGAGAACTGGGTGTAGTATAGATATTATGCAACTGTGAAGTCAGAATGAAAAACTAGAGCAGGAGGGGCGGCCAGAAGCCTACGCTTTTTACTTATAATCAGGCGTATGCCGAGTGATCGACTATGGGAACGATCGTCCAAGTGGACAATCTGCTCCAACCAATTTCAACAGGCCAGTGAAGCACTTCATTTTGCGGTGAAGGTGATTAATCACCAAACCCATACTGGTTATTCAAACCCTCTTCCAGTTTTTTTCCTTGGAGCAATACCAATTCGACCCTAACCAGCTGAATATTAGAACGTTGCCTTACCAGCATTCCAGTGTTGCTTGCAATAGCACCAGTCACCATACCACTGCAGCCTCTTCCAGTCTTCAATCTAATTCTAGGCAAAAGAGCACTCATGCGGACAGTGTGTGAACTCCAAGGCTCTTCTAAGATGCACATTGGTGTCTTTTTTTTCGGAGAAGGTGTGGGTGGCCTGAATCGTCCTACGTAAACGACATCCCCCTGTGTATCAGTGGATGAAGCAGGTCAACAGGCATTAATATTTTCCCTGCGCTGTCCCTTCTCATCTAATGTACATCCCGTCTGGCATATGGGGGAGCAGCCTAATGCACAGCAGGAGTTACCCAGATCCCCATAAGACACTGTGGATGATCTGCTGTCCACCGCAGTATTGGTGGGGGCACAATCTCTTCTGTCTGATAGCTCAGATCTATCACCCTCCTGGGTGGTGCAGACTTCACCGGGGCAAGGGGTGAGCTTTTGATGGTCTCGAAAGCAAACAAAGGTGATTGGATTAGAGGTGTCTTCGCCCTTTGATTTGTCACTTGCACAGTTGGGTGGTTTTTGGGGCGACATTGGGAGACCTGTCCCTGCGCTTGCCCAGAACCATTCTTTTCATTCTTTTTATTTTGGGAGATTTTTTTTGCACCATTGATTTGAAATGACAGGACAGTGTGTAGAGATACAGGAAGCAATGCAGTTGTGAGATTGGGGAGGGTTGGGAAATGGACTCAAAACTGTGTCGCACTGTGCATATGCGTCCAACGCACTATCAACTGTACCATGGGGGCAGACAGTACAATTTTTTGCTGTGGCGCATGGAGAGTTTTACGAAATACTGACAGGCACCCTTGCCTGCTAGGTTTTCAAGCTCTTCCCACTTTACCACTCTTGCTGACGGAGCAGCTAGGGGATACACCATACCTTCCTCAATGTGGTTTTATGCTCTGAATCAGTTACAAATCTGATGATCACACCTAAGTTTTTGTGAAATATCTAATGTTTTCATACTTTGCTCAAGACCTTTCTATTTCAGACTTTTCTTACTAATGTGGAACACCCACCTGAGATATCTTTGTGACACAGAAATAGCATTTGCATAAAAATTTGTAACACAAGTTGGTGGCAAGCAGATTCAGACGTTATATTCTCAATTTTTTGCTGAAGAAATAATCTCAAACAGATTTAAAACAATGGGTGGCAGAATAAATTATGCCAATTTTGTGTAAAACTTTGCTTTAATAAGCCACAGCACGATTCACTTTTGCTATGGATATTCTTTCTCTTTATCGCTCTCGTCCAGATCTTTCTTGCTCTTCCCACATTTTATCAGTTGGCTTTTGTTCAGTGCATGTGTGTTGTGACTCCCACTGCTTCTGTTCTGTCCTTCTGTCGCTCTGTGACTCATCACGGCTGTTCATGCTGAAGCTCCAGATTTGTATGATCTAGGAGAAGGCGCCACCGTCTCAGAGAAAAGAGAGAGAGAGAGAGAGAGAGAGAGAGAGAGAGAGAGAGAGTTCACCTTTAACCTCTCATTCTAATTTTGTTTTAGAATTTTTGTCATTCTAATTTAAGATTTGATGAATGCTGAGAATAGATTGTATAAAACTATAGACATGTGTTGCCCTCATGAGTTTCTATAGAATTTTCATCTGTTTCCTCATTTGACAATGTGTTACAACTAGCAAATTGAAAATGCAAAATTTAGACAGAGCTGATGTGATGAAAGTGAAATGTTGTCACTCAAGTGGACTTTAATTTAACACAATTTTAATATTTATTAGATTTATTACATTTTCCCGCTGTAAAGAAAAAATGTTTTGCCTTTTACTCTGTTATTGACATGTAATATATATTGATGTTGTTATTGATAAGTAGGGGTGTACTTATATATCGTGGTACAAAATATCACAATACAAATTTGTCACAATAGGTAATATGGAGCTACTGGGAGATATCATCTAGGAGCTTAAGTGCATTTGCTTCTTCGAGTCATGGTGCTTCTAGTTACTTTTGCAACTTCTTTACCATGTCTTATTGTTTTTTTTTTCTTTACATTTACCAGGAGACAGTTATCACATTTCAAATGAGAAACACTGTGGCAAGCTCTCACTTCCCTTAATATAAAAGAGATGACTTAATGCAAACTTTAGTGCTGCTCCCTAATGGATGGATGATATTAAATGCAAAAATAAAAAGTTAGACCCTACCCTTCTTAGCGTTGCAGTCCCAAAACATTTTAAATAATTTTTTTCAATGATGGAATAAATAAATATTTAAAAAAATGGTAAAATATTGTGATATATCCTGTCGTGGAAATATGTATTGTATTATGAACAAAGTGTATTAATAAGAACGTTATTAAATAAGAATGTGATAAACGTTACATTACTAATCATTAATTAATCAAACATAAATAGCCTTGTAATGGACTGGCAACCATGAGTGGTGTACCCCCAAGCAACCTGAACTGAGTTTGCACACTAGTACGCCTCTGTGAACCATGTCTAATTACTGACTGCATAAAAAAATATGAATATTGTTTGACTAAATGATAATTTCTTGACAAAATTCTTTGAGTGCTGGTGCTGCTGTGAAATATTACAAAAATAACTTTCATTATTGTGTGTTTAGTTTATATCTCCATCTGCCAATATTAATAGTCAATACTAATCAGAGCCATGGGCCTCATCAGAAAGACCTAGAGATGGAGCTGGTAGATTTTATCAGGTGAAGATCTGAGCAAAGGCGTGTTTTATTTCTGTCCCAGGCTATGGATTTAATTGTTTAAGTACATAAGTAAAATCTAACACTGTCACTATGTGTAGTATTCTATTCTATTGTGCATTATGTGTATTTGACATTTATTACACAAAGCATTATTATCGTATATCATTGTGACTCATGGGTTGACGTGCTTTCTGTGTAAGACCGTATTTAATAGTCTGGGTACGCTTGAAGAGTCTCTTCTCTCATGACAAACTTAGAAGACCACAGAGACAGAACGGCTGTGAGCCCACCCCTGGGGCGCTTGAAGTGAATACATGCTTTTGTACAATCAGATAATGCATAATAAACTTTATATCTTTCTGTTCTTTACAATCCTGTCCCTCGAGTCTTCAATATTAGAAAGATAATGTTTTATTCCATGACACACCCCAATAATTGAGTGCTGTATGTGGTGGTGCAGTGGGTACCATTGCTTGGATTTCAAGAACCAAAGTGCATTGGGTTCGCTGAATTCTCTACATTCCCCTCGAAGTGAATGTATGTTGTCCTGCATAGAATCACCTGTCCAGGGTGTACATCGCCTTTTGCCCATAACCTTGAAAAGGAATAAATGGCTATAGAAAATGAATGTGTGCGTGCTGTCTAACATAATTATTATTGTGTGAAATTTTTCCTGTTCCCCAACAAAAACATTATTTACATTTACATTTACAAGCTTTTATCCAAAGTGACTTACATTGGGAGTAAACGTCAAGCAGTTTGGTACAAAGTGGATTGATCAGAAGGTGATGGTCCTTCATCCATGTCATTCAGAGTGTCTGTTATTCAGCTTGTAATAGTAGTATCATCAGGATGGTATGACAGGTGGAGTTGAGTGTCGTCAGCATAACAGTGGTAGGAGAAGCCGTGTCGGTTGATGATTGGACTCAGGGAGGTGATGTAGGTAGAGAAGAGTAGGGGACCAAGAACTGAATTATTCTAAACAGATACTGCTTCACTTCAGTTTATCCGTGTCCTTGTGTACACATATCTAGTTTTATTTGAACTTAAATGAGCATGGAATAGTACAAGGATCAACACAGACACAGTGGAGAACTATAGCCAATCAATGTTGCACTATGTTTTTTGCCATTTGGGAATAATTACCTGAGCATTAGATAATTATCACAAGTGCATGCTTCAGTTAATGAGACAATCAATCATCTCAGTCACAATTACTCTCTGATTAAACACAAGTCAAGTGTATTTAATAAATAACCTTGTCTAGATGCATGCCCCTGCTTGTTTTGCGCAATAACGTTCTGATATTTGTAACTATTAATCATAAGCGCTTCATTTGTACATGTGATAGACAGCATTCATCAATTTTGTTTGTATTTCTTGACATAATGTGAGAATGCCAATTTTGTGATCTAATAAACATTTTACAAGACAAAAATCTGTTCTCATTTGACACAGAGCTTTGATGTATCAGAACTTACTCTCAACTGAATTGTGGCAATGTGTCACCTTCTTACTCCAGACGAGGCCTCAGGACTTCAATAACGATAAATTCAGTGCATATTGATATGAGCAATATCTCAGAGTGCTCTGGGTAGTTCTTATTTTAATAAAGTTCTGCATCAACATGATGAACTACACCCTGATCAAAACTATGAACCCTGCCATCATAAAATATTTTAAGATCACGTCAGTGAGTTTATTTATTCCATAGAGCATGTATGTTTTGTCTCCTAGACATTTGATTTTCTTAATTTTACGCATTTACTCTAATATGGAACTAGATGGCTAATGTTTGTGCTCAAACTTTGATGTTGGCTTGTAAAAATATCATAAACAAACCCCAATTTCAAGACGTATAGAATACTTTTTCGTCTCGCTGCCTTTTCCCATTTATTTTCAAAGGCAATTATAAGTCAATGGTAAATATTTAACCCCTTCTAGTGCCTGGGGATCAATTATTTTATCACAGTTATCAGTATGTTCTTGCACAGACTAGTAACTTCAACAAGTGTGGCCAGTTTAAAGTTTCTATGAGGTTCTCAGTTGGAGGTACAGTTTTACGAAGTTTGACCCCATGTTAAGTCAATGGAATTTCCCCAGCATTCAAAGTTGCTTCCAGAATTAATTCAGTGGGACCAGTCTGAAAAGATATCACAACCCGAGTCAAACCAGTTGGGATATCCTGCCAAATTTTTGTGGTTTGTGGCTCGAACGATCTAGATCTAGAATTTTTTTTGTCAAAAGCGAACAACAAATTGTCAGCTTTGACCAGACAACTGAATTTTTTTTCAGACAACTGAAAGCAAAAGTAATGGATGGGTGTTGCTCATAAGAATGGAGGCACTGACATCCCCCTCATTTAAAGATGCTTTAGTGAGGGTAGTGTAGTGAATGCAAGTTTAAAGTTTGGTGAATCGATTAAGACTGGCTCCAGGGGCCACCATCTGGTTTTTGAATCGTTATAATGTGTTTGTATTCTTTGCATTAGTCTGTTTGAACTGCCAGGATCTCTGAGGTGTGACCGTCAGATAATTAACATTGATGGCCCAGTTGTCTCAGTGGGTGGGTCAAGGATGAGACTTTTTGAGCCTCCTCAAATGTAGTTAATATTGGTATTTTTGTTTACCGCTAATTCTTATTGGATCGGGGTAAAGTATCTGCTTCTTGATATCCCAAGATCTCCTGGTTTTCGTTTCTACAGTATTGAGCAATGCATCTTTCAGAGCATGAAAAAGTTCAAATATGTTGAGTAATAAACACTTGTGCATACTTCTGCAGACATACAGTAGGGCTAACAATATTTATATTTATGCAACATGCAAAATTTAAGCAGCAGAAGCAGTTTCATGTATGGGAAATGTGAGTGTGAGCTCTAGAGAACTGGGAGTTTCCAACTGTAATCGGATTCATTTACATTGGCCTGTACTTATATTTCACTTCATATTGACCGCTGGTAAGAAAAAGCCTTTTAACTCAGAAGAGATGACACGCTTCACCTTGGAACATACTGAGCAATCGTTTTATACTAGTTGATGCATTTCATTAATTCTGAACCTGGAGTTCTAACAAGGATCCTAGAGGTCTGGTGGGAAGAAACGGATGTGGTCAAAAATGTGTGATTTTATTAGTATAAGTTATTTACATATTTGTTACATTATGCTCTCAGCGTACTTCAACAGTTTCTCACTCACTGTTATTTACCAAATTAATGTTGGTGAGTGGTGAACGTCTGACAGATCCGTTTGCCATAGCACCCTCCCAATGGATAACAGATAAAGCGAAATGGCCAAGCATCCAGTGGCCAGGAATATGCAATATTACAATAGACAAAATATTTATTGGTTGCTTGGTAGATCATAACCAAACAATGCAAACAAAAGCATTGTCCTCAGTAAATAGTCTCAGTTTTAATTCTAATATATTAGATTAGATTTTTTTTTTTTTTTACAAATTCTTATGTTATATCTTTAATTCTGTAACATTGTGTAATAATATTATATTTTGGGTGGCACAGATGCACAGTTGGTAACTCTGTGGTGGCTGCCAGTGACCTTCCTGGGTGGAGTGTGCATGTGCTCACCATGCTTGCTTGGGTTTTCTCCGGGTACTCTGTTTTCCCCCACAACCCCCAAAAAATGCATGAGGTGAACTGAATACTATAAATTCCCCTTAGGAGTGAAGTTGCCCTGTGATGGACTCCAAAACGATACAACGATAGCAACGATAGAAGATAAATGAATATTGTATTTTAAAGTCTTACTTTTCCTTTTAAAATTAGCTTAAATATTGTGTAGGTAAAACAATGATAGTACGAGTTGGATATCAGATTATAACTTATTAACATCCAACTAATAATTATTTGCGAAATCCAAAGTTGAGAGTGAATTAAAGAGGTTTGCTTTCACTTTGTCTCTTGTCGCCTGGTTCAAACGCTGATAATGGCGACTCAAGGGAAGTTTTAAGCAAAAAAAAATAAATAAATAAATATCCAGGTGCTGAGCTCAGTTTTGGACAGACAGCACACAGACTCATCTGTCTGACTCACTGTTACTGTGAAACCTGCTATTTTAGTTCTCACACTCCCTTCTCATCTGAATCTGTCTGAAGATGTGTATGCTTTTGAAGCTGTGTGTGTGTGTGTGCGCGTGTGTGGTTGGAAGGCTTCTCTCTGGAGACAATGTTATAAGCACAGAGAAAGCTAAGAGTCGCTTCTAATTGCTGGCTAATCCCAGCACTAGCCTGTGGAAGAAAGAAGAGGAGGAAATGATTACTTCTGTTGACATGTGATAAACGTCCCCCTAAAGTCTGGTCAAATCCGCTCATGTCTTCCTTCTAGGGCACTTTTAAAAGAGAAAATAGTGTGTGAACGGGTTCAGCAGTAGCTGCTTTATATGCAGCAGCAAGGCTTTGTTGAACATAACTAATATCTTGTGAGGTTTTCAGCTCAGCAAGTTGATGCAATGAAGCTAACTCACTTTCCCTGTTGGAGTGAACCTTTCTAGAGTCTTTAAGTAATCTAATCCTAAAAGAAAAAAGACACCAAAAGTGTGCAATCTGACACCACTTGCAACACCCACTTGATTCTATTGCCGCTGATGACTTAATTTGCTTGTCTGCCTTGAGGCGTGTGTAGCAGCTTTTGCGGGTGGGGGCTATTTTAACAATGCATTTTCAATGAGGGACCAAAACAACAGATTCATTGTTCTGGAGGCTGCAAGTAAACTTTAGGTGCTATGCCAATAAATGTTGAACATATTCATTTCCTTTCAAATTAATTCCTTAATGTGAAATTTTGCAAATATTACATTTTCAACTTTATTTATTTATATTTCTACAATATTTAATGTCTTTTAAAAAGACATTTCCTTAATCATTTTTAGGATTCTTTTCAGAAGAAATTAAAAGAAATGTTTATATGATTTAAATACATTTTAAATAAAGTGGATCATATTCACGACCAAAATCATAACAATAATAACAACAACAGTGATATGTAGTAATATATGCAATAGTCAAAAAGATTAAATTGTTACAGATGCACTTTTGTAAATTTGAAATTTTACTGGCGTGTGTTTAATTAAAACACAAAAGGTGCGAGTTGAATTTGTCTTTGGATTTCAAAATAGTTTGGATTTCAAATTAGTTTTCTCTCATTTATAAAATAGAGTGTGCAAACCTCATAAAAAAATTGTGAATAAATAAGAAACTTACACACGCCAGTAAAATTTCAAATTTATAACACCATGTGAACAAACCAATGTTCGCTTAGTAAATCACAGGTCACAATTATGTCTACATTTGTTTCCTCATTTGCATATACCATGTATGGTAGCTCATCAATATTGAGGGGTTCATGAGTCTTGAAAGACTTTTATTTTCGAATTAGTCATTGATGAAAAGAGCAATAGAGTACACATTTTAAGACAAATGACACACTCTTAAGGGGATGTAGAGGGCTAAGAGGAAGTTTATTCGGTCATCACAGCACCAGTGTAACTTACCCCCCTCATCACACTACTGGACACCTCATAGAACTATGACAACATATTTTTTATTCTTTAAATCTTTTAAGGCATATTTATTTAAGTACACTGCTCAAAATTCCAACGTCGTTATTCTCTTTTGATTTTAATTAATTTTAATAGTATTAATAATATTTTATTTAAAAAAAAAGTTTACTTAAGACCCCTGAAAATTTGAAAGAAAATCTGTGAGAAGAAGAATGGTTATTTTACAAAAGAAAAATGAACAGAAAAACTCTTGGTAGGGAAAACATCTCTAACTAAAACTGTAATCTAACCTAATAAAGCGGGAAAATGTAATGTAAGGCAAAATATTCACCACACAGCCACAGTGAAAGTTTAGCAATGAACTCACACCCAGAGAAAGGAAAGACAAGAAAAAAAAGGCAAGAGGAGACAAGGTAAAGTTGAAAACGGCAAAGGAAGGATGCACCTAACAGCAAGTAGATATTGAGATTATTTTGTTCTTGAAACAAGCAATAGCTTGTATACTTTATATACTTGTATACTACAAAGTATAGTTTGTAATATGGGAATTATATTTCTAAAACAAACCATTGTTGGTGCGACGAGGAGTGTGCCTGTGTGTGTCGCTACAGACAAAATCTGATTACATCTGGTCACATGACATTGAAGGTGGCAGGAAAGTAGTGTGCTGCTAGCCGAGATTGAATTACTTTAATGCTGACGAGGTGAGCAATCGTGCATGGGTATAGCAGTCCAAGAGATGAGCTGTTTATTATTCATCATTTAGATTTTTTATTTTATTTATTTATTTATAAATATAAATAAATAAATATATACATATACAACCTGACAAGGTTTGAAATAATGATTAGTACGAAGTGAATTTCAGCTACTGGCGTAATTTATTCTTGGCTTGGTTTTATAAGAGAGCATTTGCATTGATGTTGTTGACCATTGCAATAATAACCAAAAGTTTACCAATTTTCACCCATAATCAATTATTTTGTCACCTTGCCTCTAAGCAGCTTCTGTTCTGTGTCACAGTTCACGATTGACCATTTCAGCCTGAGAATCAGTTTAGGAAGCCCTGTCACCTCTTCTTCTGAGCCCTGATTACATTTGCTCATCCTTCAGGAGAAAAAGTGTCAGTCTGTATCTTCTAGCCCAGGAATCTGCCCTTCTGTATTGATTTACTGTATCTCTTTATTTCCATTGAAACGAGTCGGGACACTGCGGCACAAAGCTCTTTAAATCTCCTTGCATGAATCCCCAGCACAGATAAACTCAACAGTGATTTCACACCAATGCTAGAGCTGCACTAATCTGGATTAAACAAGATTCATGTTTTTATTTGTTTTACACTTAAGAAAAAAGTTACATTCGAGGTTGAATGTAATGCATATACATTAAAATCTGTGCAAAAACATCTAAAAGATTTATGGCTAGTACAGACCCAATGCAACATGCAACACATATCTCAGATAATGAAAAAAAAAAGTCTTGAATTAGGTTTTGAGAAACTAATGTTTTTCAAATTGGCTTAAATTGTAGTTTAAAACAACAACAACAACAACAAAACGCTTTAGGTCAAAACACATTTTGGCCTCGTTTACACTGCAGGCTCAATTTAGATTTGAATAATATATCCTTCTGTTTACTTTCAACACCAGTTCTTTCAAATATCTAATTCATTTAACATGCCATATTAACACGCACGAGGTCGCGAGGATGTTGTAGTAGTGCAAAGTGGAAAAGATGGATGCACATGAAATATGTTTAATGATAGCTCTTCACTGTAAACTGTATTCACTAATGTTAAATAACCACATTGAGTTAGAGAAGGACAAAAGGGGCATTTATCTCCTCCATGTTCCACCAATTGTTTGTATTTGAAGCTGTGTTGCAATTCCTATGTGGCGTCATTAAGCCCCTTCAAACCTCGTATTAAATTGTCTTAGTTTAATGATGTTGAGCTTGCATTTGCGTCACATTGTGATTTGCCTGTTTACGACAGTCTTTTTGATGAGATTTATTGATTTATTTATTTCGACATATGAATGAGGCCGATCTCAAAATGTCCGAATGAATGCATTTTTTGCCAGTGTAAATGATCTTTGATCAGAAACGATATCATATGCTGAAAATATCTGAATTTCTCATATAATATTGTATTTTAATGTAATTTGTGTGTTTTTGTACTATTAATATGACTCTATCCAGAGATCATTCCAGTCACTCCTCTTTTGCTTTACACAGTGATTCCAGTGAAAAGGAACTTATCAGTAGAAAATAAAACAGATTTTCTTCTCAACAAAGGCATCTTTGTGTTGTGATGCTACCAGATCTATGAGTGTTTTGGAAGGGGGCGCTAAGGTGGTTCCGGCACGATTTTTTTGTAATCACAAAACAGCTAAAAATGAGTTTGAGCAGCGAACTGTTTAAAGAGGCAATAACTAGATACACAGAGCTGTTTTCAAACTCACATTTAAAACTCAAACTGCATGTTTTAATGAACTTAGAGCCATCTTACACTCCACATGAAAGGTTCTTTTCAAGAATCCATAAAAGTGGCACTTTGATTTGCATTTTTAATTTCTGAAATTATGGATCTCAAAGAAAACACTGGATAAAATTACTAGAAAATAACTAGTAGTTTTCACAGTCTTCAAATACATAGTGCTCAATTACAGATTTAAATAAAAAATACAACATGAAATGGGTTTTTGGTAAAAAAAAAAAAAAGTTTTAAAATGTAAAATATGGGGCTTTGTCTGATTAAAAAAAGTTTATCCTGTATCTGGTGCACATTAAAATTCTCATTGTAAAATTAACTCTATTCAGAGCTCAGTGGCAGACTAAATTATTAATAAGAATATTTATGTTTTTATCATTAGTGATGATACAGAAACATAAAGCAAACACAACTAAAAGACAAAATTCTCATTAACAGATTAATAAAATAATCAAATTAATAGATGATTACTCTTCCCCAAGTCAGTATAACTCTATTCAGGGGACAATTAGTCATTCTCTATAAAGAGTACATTTTACTGTAAGGATTTTGCCGTGCGTTGTTTCCCTGTGTGGACCTTTATTGCAGCCAATAAAAAGACAGGAACTTTAGAGCAGAAATGTAAATAAAAAAAAGTGTTATTTAAACCTGACCTCTAAGGGTTTTCTAATCTTTTTATTTCTCCTCCCACAGTGTCCAAGGCAAACCCAATCAGACAGACCCAAGCATGGGACCAAAACCTGGTGGTCCACCTGCTACAGGACCTGGTCCTGGTACCCCGGCTCAGTCTCAGGCTGCTCGCAAGAACCTTCAGGTGGATGTGGGTGCCAACAAACCGCCTGTCTCCCCTGCAGGCAGCGCCCCATCCTCACCCTACTCTCTGCCTCAGATCGCACCCATGCCCAGCAGCAAGCTCTGCCCAGTGTGTAAGAGTGCAGACCTGACGGGCACCACAGATGGCCAGCCAAACTGCAACAAGTGCACGCAGTGCCACTCTATGGTGTGCAACCAGTGCGGGTTCAATCCTAACCCACATCTCACGGAGGTAAGCAAATATACCCATTAAACTTGATCAAAGTTATCAGATTTCTACATTTAATTCTATTTTAAGCAGTTGTTACTTTAAACTCATTCATTCCTATGTGAATTCTTTAGTCAATTATACTAAATTATACTTAGGTACAGTATTTTTGGACTGTAGAGTACCCAGAAACAAAGCAACACAATCACAGTGAAAACTCCGATCAGTAAGGCCCTCTAACGGCGAAGATGCAGCTCTACGCACCACGTCAAAGTGCTGGCCACTTTTAATTATCTGCATAAATATCGTGTATATTAAACAAAAGTGATCATATAGTAAAATAAGTTACTAATTACTAATCACAAGTTCCCTTCTATAATATAAGCAGAAATAAGTTTTTTGTAAATCAGATTTCAGCATGTCAAATTTTTTTGTGCTTTATTTAAGTTGTAAAAAGATACATTGTGTTATTATAACATGGAATAACATTATAATGTTGGGAGTATGGGTTTATTTTTTATCAAATTAGGAAATTGTTGGTTCTGTTTTTCTTTTGGTCTTAATGGTTTTGATGAAATAGCATTTAGATATTTGTAAATTGTTTATATATGCTCTTTCCTGAGGGCTTTTATCAAACTAGTCTACATGGTGTAAAGAAATACACCTCTTTATATGTTTGTTTGAAACTTCTTACATTTGTAGACTAGAGCACATCTGGAACAAATCCTGCAGCTTGACATTTCTCCAAGACTGATGGCACAATTTTATTGAACAATCTGGTTTTTAATGCTAAGGATTTCTGTCAGTTTCTTTCAATCATAGCTGTCAGTTACATGGTCCCACCTGTTTTTTTAGGGCAAAATTGAGCCAAAGTAAACCACATGAAAATAAACTTGAGCCAAGAATAAAACTATTGAAGTTTTTTCACTGTATAGATAAGTTTCAAAAACCATTGAAACCATTTGTGAACTTTGGGGGGAAATAATTTTTTAAAGGTTGGCTGGTTTCCATAGACTTGTACTGCCCAGAAATCATTCTGCAGCCTGCACCGTGGAGGCGATCGCCGCAGTTTGGCATCACTCTGCCTGCGATATGAGACAATTTGTGCTTTTTAAATTTCTTAATCTAAATTCTCACGTTGAGAAAGCTTATATGTGATTCGATGACGAGAGACAGAAGAGAATGCTCCATGGCTGGCTATTCTGCCGGTGATCAGTAGATTTCTGCAAGAGATGTTGTTAAATAAAAAGCTATGGTTATAGAATCCTACGCTTGGTCTCGGCCTCCATCTGGCCCCAACCCAGGACCCAGGCACACATGCTTCACACAAACCTGGAATGGTCCCACGGGCCACTGCGAATGTGTCTATACATGCTCTTTCTCGGTGTGTGCTTGTGTGTAGGATGCAATCAGTGTTCAGAGAAGTGTCTGTGAGTGGGAAAGCGAGAGGCCGATGCTTGTTGTTTCAGCCTGTTCGGCGCAGTTGCTCCAAGATGCAAATCACTGACGGTGTTTGAGTGTAAATTAGCCAATGTAGCGGATGTGGAGCAGATGATGGGGAGGAAAGAGGGGTTACAGAACAAAAATTTGTTGGGACTTAAAATTTGTCCATTTCAAACGTTCCTAAACTTTGAATCCAGGGTGATTTCTAAAGTTTTGAAAAATGGATACAGATGAATATTAAAATGTAGAAAAAGGTAGATTTTTAAGTGGATTCCCAGAAAGGAAAGTTTTAAACAGTATTGCCACTTTCCAGTAAGAAAGGTCACTATTGGCTAACCCAAAAGTGACATGGTGATGTCACCTTCTCATTTACATAGAACTTATGTGATGTTTGCGAACTACGTTCCCACTCCCCACTGCTTTTTTAAAACCAGAAAAAGAAACAAGTAATGCTTTTAACATTTATTAAAAGAGTCAACCTAGAGTTATAAAAGCAAAATAAAGATAATGGAAATGAAATGAAGTAAATTACGTTCTGTGATTTTTAAACGAAGTCTTCAGGTCATTTTTGTTTTAGCTTCCTGGGTCAAGAAATGAACATTAAAAAAAACAAATATAATTTGCTTTATAGTTTCTTGTTAAAAGTTTTCTGCAAAAACAGAACCAAACCCATTGAATGGCTTCCGAAACTCAAAAATTTATTGAAGTAGGTTTGCTTGAAAGTGTGGACGCTTCCTAAATAAAATAAAAATTGTGCAATGTTTATCTTTTCATAAAAATCTGAAATCTTAGTTGTTGCAAAATAGTAATAGTAAATGGAAATGTTTTAAACCAAAGTTGTTTTCATAGCGTAGGGTCACTTTTTAAAAACGTCTTATGAACCTCAAAATGCAGAAATCCCTTGCAGTAAGTTGCCTTAAAATTGTACGTTTTTCTTTTTCATGCACCTGTTGAGAATCTCATTTCTTTACTCAAAGGAGCTCAATATGGATGCAATCATTTATCATGTTTCCAAATATAAATGAAAAGCCATACCTGTTGAAATCTGAGGGGTGTTGAGGTCACTGATGTGCCTCATGAAGACAGGACTGATGTAATTGGGTCTCAGTGGAACAGAGAGTGAACTCTACAAAGTGTCTGTGCGCCTGGTTTCATTTATCCTGATGTTATAACACACAGCATCCAGCACCAACTCAGCATTTCTCAACTGCCCTGCTGTCAGCTCCAGCTACATGTGACCAAATGATAAAGAAGATCTCATCTAGAGACTCATGTCAGGGTTCAGATGCATACGAGTGGATGTTTTATGAGCAAATGGAAAACTACCAGATTGAATTCAATTAATATAATTCAGAAAATTATGAATGAAACAGGAGATGATGTGAAAGGCAGGTTATAATATCTCCATGGAGATTTGGGTTGAGTGATACCCACTTAAGTCATCAACTTTTTATCCAGTTTAATAAAAGCTATTATCATATTATTTACATAATGTATGAAATCTCACTGAAACAAGCTACACCTACTTCATTATATACCTGCTTCAGGTTGTACTGCGTCATCTAATCCTGATGTTAGTGATGTGACTGGAAGCTCAAAGCATTATTTGTATTTCTATCTAATAATTGCATCTAGTCACAAATGTCACCTGTGCGTCATGAACGGCTACTTCCAAAATGTCAACCTGGTGTATTAGAGCATAACATTTTTACTTTGATAAAATGCTGTTGTTTTAGTAATGTATCTGTGCATTTAAATGTATAATATTTATTTATCAGTCTTCTACAGTGGCTTTGTAAATCCCAATTAGGAGTAAAAGGGTCTAGGCGAAGAGGAAGATAGTTATTTCATGGAATCATCTAAAATTACTATTCTCCCGTCCGGGTAAAATGACGTTCGATACAGTGGACCAAGTTCAATAGTTAATCATTTTAGCCCAGAGGACACGTACGCGCAGGGCTACATGTGTTCGAGTCCCAAACTCAACATATTTCATTCCATAAATCATTCCCCCTCTCTCTCACACCTGACTCTCTGTAACTCTTCACTGTCGCGTCATTCTAAAAGGCTACGGCCATAAAAAAAAAAAAAAAAAGAAATTCAGATTTTTGTTTATGCAACAAAATGACTTGTATATAACAGAATGCTTGAGAGAGGGGTGTGTATAGAGGGGCTGTAATCTCCTTATCAGGATGTTGTGTGTGCGCATATGCACCCTCTCTTTGACTGGCATGGCGGTGCTCAGTTCAGGCTTTGTGATGGCCTCAAATCGATTGACCTCAATGCTTTTTGCAGTCATTTCATCAAACACACATACTGGCCTCTGATTCCAGCCACACGTTACTTCACATACTTTGGTGTGAAGTATCGAACGAAAACGCGCCTCAGAAACTATATTTAAAAACCATGGGAGCCAACTGAACATCACACATCAGACCAAATGAGTGGTGCCAATGAAAAGGCAATGCCATATCCTATTCGTTTTTCACAAGGAGAACGACCAATAAAAGCTGGCTCATTTGATGATGTAAGTAGGAAGTAAAAGTGGTCACTTGGTGGCGCTCATCCCACATTTTCATAGCGACTTCGCACAGGAAAGAGCACCGCCCTGAGAAACCATCCAAAGATTTGGGCGAATCTCAATTTGGAATGGTGTGTAGAGGCTTTAAGCGTGTTAGTAAAGAAAAAATAGTTTGAACATGTAGTTGACACTCTTAACCGCACATTCGCAAAAGCTGAGAAATAATAATATTTATTATTAATAAATAATAAGAATAACAAGCTCTAGCATAAACACAAGTTCAAGTTCAAGTTCGTTTAATTTATATAGTGCTTTTCACAACAGACATTGTCTCAAAGCAGCTTTACAGTAAACCAACAAGTTTAAACTCAACAAAGTGAAAAGAAATTAATTACTAAGTGGTGTACATGTCCCTGATGAGCAAGCCTGGGGCGACTGTGGCAAGGAAAACTCCCTTTTGGAAGAAACCTTGAGAGGAACCGGACTCAAAAGGGGAACCCATCCTCATTTGGGTAACAACAGCAGTGTGATAAACTATGGTATAAACATATGATCTGGTAGTATGAACAGATAATGTAGTATAAACAGATGATATAATAATATAAACATAAACAGATAATATAGTATAAACAGATGATATAATAATATTAACATAAACAGATAATATAGTATAAACAGATGATGACTGTGTTCGGTGTAGGTCCAGGGGTGCCGGAACATCTCCAGGTGAATCTGGTTGTTAGGTTGAGTGCTGGTGGCGAGCCTCCCGGCGTCGGAACTTCTCCTGATGAGTCTGGTTGTTGGGGTGAGGAGCTGGTGGGCAGGGTGTCAAGACCCCTTTAACAGTCATCAATGAATATGAATATGAACAGACACAAAGAATATGAAGTGTATATTCATGTATGTATGTATATGTATATATAGATATATATGTGAATATATATATATATATATATATATATATATATATAGAGAGAGAGAGAGAGAGAGAGAGAGAGAGAGAGAGAGAGAGAGAGAGAGAGAGAGAGAGAGAGATAGTCACATATAAAGTGTGAAAATGGGGAAATAGAAAGAGAGGCAGGCATGACATGCTGGTGACAGGCAGCTCTGAGTGGGATGAGGGAACCACAGATACCCAGACAGAGAAATGGTGGCGTGAGGAGGGAGGGAGGTAAGGAAGGAAGAGGGAATGGAGTGATAGAAGGAAAGAGAAAGTGGCGCTGACACACTCCAGCAGTCACCCAGCAGCATTCAGGAGGCGTACTCACCCTGCCATTGGCTGATATGTCTATTTATAGATCTGTTCTCGCTGTACAATGATCTTCTTCTGCTCTGCCAGAGTAAAGCAGTGGAAGATCACAGCAAAAAATGGCATGAACCAACACCAGTTTGTATAATAAAGGGGTGTCCCCTGTTTAGAATATTGTTTTATATTGTTTTCTTAAGACATAGCCCACCTACAATGACAGTTGACCGACAATGACTTGTGATGCTACTAACCTATTTTTTTCCTTTAAGATATTTGACCTCAATTATGAGAGATTTTGTCTCCACATTTGCATTTGGTACTGGTTCCGTTTTAAATTTATGAATCATTGGCTCTTCCTGATATCTAGATATCATCAGCACAGCAGTGAAAGTTAACACCGTGCATTCTAATAATGTTTCAGAGAGGAGAATAGAATTGTATTGGGCCTAAGACTGATCCTTGTGGCACTCCATACTTCACTGCTGTTGTATACTATGATTCCCCATTAATGTTAACAATCTCAGAGATGGACCCTGAATACTTGTGTGGTTCTCTAGTCTCTCTAGCAGAATTCTGTTGTCAAAAGTGTCAAAGGTATCACAAACAAAAACAACAGATTGATGTTGCCTTGGTCATACACAAGGAGAAGGTCATTTACGATTGTAACTAGAGCAGTCTCTGTGCTGTGGTGCAGTCTAAAGTCTGATTGAAAATCATTATTTTTCAGGAAGGAGCTTTGCTGAGCTATCACTGCTTTCTCTAATACGTTAGGCATAAAAGGAAGATTAAAAATGGGTATGTAACTAGACAGTTCATTGGGATTTAGGATTGGCTTCTTAATTGATTGGTTAATGACTGTATTATTGAATGGCATGGGTGGATGTGTCCTAGTGATAGAGAAGAGTTAATGATGCTGAGAAACAGCTCAGAAATATGAGAAGAATAAAGCTAGGAGATGTCATTATAACATTATCGTTATAGTGGAAGTGTTGACAACAGAACTTGTGGTAAAACCAGTAAATACCTTGTGCATTAAAAAGCCATACTCTCACCCCACAGGTCCTTCTAAAAAAATTTCTGTAATGTACTGATAAACATTACACTTTCATATATTTCAGAATCATTTACACACAACTGAAGTAGTTCAAGCCTTTTATTGTTTTAATATTCATGATTTTGGCATACAACTCAACAACAAAAAAAACCCCAAAAACTAAAAAAATTAGCATATCATGAAAAAGTTCTCTAAATGAGTTATTAACCCAATAATCTGAATCAACTAATTAACTCTAAACACTTGCAAAAGATTCCTGAGGCTTTTAAAAACTTCCAGCCTGGTTCATTACTCAAAACCACAATCATGGGTAAGACTGTTGTCCAGAAGGCCATCACTGACACCCTTAAGGGTAAGAAACAGAAATTTCTGAATGAATAGCTGTTCCCAGAGTGCTGTATCAAGGCACCTCAGTGGGAACTCTGTGGGAAGGACAAAGTGTGGCAGAAAACACTGAACAACTAGAAGAGGTGACCGGACCCTGAGTAAGATTTTAGTGCAGCAACAGGTGCAGCGTTCCCCAGGTCAAGCCACTTTTGAACCAGAAACAGCAGCAAAACAGCCTGATCTGGGCTACACAGAAGCAGCACTGGACTGTTGCTCAAATTTTGCATGTCATTCAGAAATCAAGGTGCCAGAGTCTGGAGGAAGACTGGGGAGAGAGAAATGCCAAAGTGCCTGAAGTACCCACAGTCAGTGATGGTCTGGGGTGCCATGTCAGCTGCTGGTGTTGGTCCACTGTATTTTATCAAGGGCAGGGTCAACCAGGGTTTACCACTGGTAAATGGTTTACTGACCATGGTATTACTGGTGCTCAATTGGCCTGCCAACTCTCCTGACCTGAACCCCTTGGGATATTGTGATGCCACGCCGCATTGAAGCAGTCATTTCTGCAGAAGGATTCTGTATTGAGTGCATAATTGAACATAATTATTTGATGGTTGATTTTTTTGTATTAAAAACACTTTATGAATGTAAATGTGTCGGATGTGATATGCAAATTTTTTTAGATTTTGTATGCCAAAATCATGAATAAGTGAAAACAAAAATTTTTATTTGGCCCAAACAATTTCTGTTCTGTTTGCAGCTGGTTTAGTTTTATTCATTGTTAAAGCACTATAAAAATAGAACTTTGTGTGACCTCTATCGGAATTAGTCGGAGAAAATTCTTAATGGGCAGTAAACAGCATTGTATCGCTGCACCCCTAATGCAGAAATGCACACAATCAATATTCGACAGGCAGTGAAATGAGTTAAAAATAATTGTGACTGTTTGGCTCATAAACGCTAAACACCTTGGATAATGTGATGGAATAAGTGTGATGGAATATTCTCACTCCTTAAGATCTTTTGGAAATCTGGGATGTGAAGAGAAGGTGAAACCTAATAGATCACTGATGAATCCCTCACATAATTTTCTTTTCACTGTAGCATCCAACATGAGACTGTGTGACAGAGGGAATGGTGCAAACAGGGCCATCTGGCCTTCGAAACGGGTATAATGTCAAAGCCCTGCACTATAAACCCCTAAAAGTTCTCAGCCCCAAAATCTTTTGTGGAAGTATAATGCCTCTAAACATTTGTGATGATGCATTACCAAGACATTTTCATGTATATAAAAAAGATGAATTTTTAAATTAAATCAGGCCTTTCATCTCAACAAAATCTTTACCATCATGATGTGAGATTGACAGTTGTCGATCCATTATTCGATTTATCTACAAAACATTCTTATCATAACTAGTGAGCAGGTTTTGACTATAGAGGGTTCTAGCTTTTGAATGCTTTAACGCATAGTTTACACTACTAATGATTGTTTTCATGTACAAATTATGCTTTAAACTCTTGTTAAAGAGATATTTTGTTCTATGTCTTCTGGACTCTTTACCTATGGTTAATGTTGAACACACAGGTGACCTGTATCTCCTTTCTCTGTTGCATTAGTTCAATGGGATGAAAGGATGCTTGGTGAAACTCAATCAGAAGAAGTGGTGATGTTGATATCGACTGGGTTTGTGAAATGGCTGTCGTCTCCAAATGCACTGCTCACCACGCAAACATGATTAATCAAACAATAGAGCTCTGTGCTATTCCTCCACACTCTCCCCTGCTGAGACAATAGAGTCTGTCATGGGCTCAAGACATGGACGCCCCACTTTCGATCTCAGTACACAGTCCATGCATTCATTTCTGTACAAAAGGTCCAGGAATTTATACAAGATCTCCATCCCTGCCATGATTCTTTTAGCATTTGTCCTTGTGTTTATGGAGAATATGGAAGTTGGAACCTAGCATTTTAGAGTTCAGGTTTCCTGGTTTGAGGTTTAAAGCCAATGCTCTGCATCTGGAGTGTACTGGTTGAGAAAATATAAAAAAAAAACACAAAAATTTACTAAAATCCAGATAACAAAGAAGGAGAGCACATGGCTTTGGTCTAGTGCCATGTGCTCTCCTTCTTTGTTATGTGGATTCAAGTAAATTTTTGTGTTTTTTTTATATTTTCTACATTTAGTCAAGCACATAGACCCAAAACAGGAATTTCACAAGAGGTGAAGCTAATGGAAGCAACAAGGAAGCAGCAGAGTCTAGTGAATGAAGATTTTGATGCACAGCAATGGGGGTTGCTCCTCAATTTCGCTTTATGCTGTATGATGACAAAGACTATTCTAATCTTTTATTGTTAAACAACTCAAACTTGCATTACATTTCTCTTCGTTGGTGTTGTACTTTATGCTTTTTAGTTTAATTTTATTCTCATTTTTTGTGATAATTTTATCAAAACTTACTGTACGTTATATTGACAAAATATCTATATTTTTTACTAGATGCACTTAAACTTAAAAGCTAAGGACCACTAAAACTAATTAGGTTTATCATATACCTAATCACTGCGACCTGTCCAGGGTGTACCCCCCACCTCTCGCCTGAAGTGAGCTGGAGATGACCCCGTAAGGAACTTGATGAATGAATTAATGAAAAAAACCTAATTACATATGAAAGTCTTTTTTTAATATTAAGAATTTTAAATAAATATTTAATATGACAAAGGACTATATTCACTTTAAGATATTTTTATTTTAAAAACGAATAATTAATCAAAATTATACCATTGTTGATTGAAAAATTGTTGAAGAAGCTATTTTATTTCAAAACATTGTCAAACTTTTCTAAAATAGTAATATTTCACATGTAAAACATATAAAAACAACACACTCAATCCTCATTCCTTTTTCTTCACTTTATTGCATTTAAAAGCATTTCACAATAAAAGACAAAACATCAATTTTGAGATTATGAATCATTTTACATGGCATCACATTTAAACAAGTAATCTCTTAGTAAGTTTATGTTCAAGATAAAATGTCTTTGAAGCTAGAGCTTCAGTAGCTCTTCTGTCCTCGAATGATGGAATGCTCGAGACGAAGAAAACGGATCATTAATCCGAATCCGAATCCTGGTTCGATCTCTTCCTTTCCCTTCGTTCTGATCTGCCTGAGCTTTTTCTGGTTCTTTTGCCTCGTCGTCCCAACTCATCCTGGTTTCTCTGATCATCAGATCCTCTGAGCTCTCTGGTGCTTTCCCGATGAGAAGTCCCGGGCTGCTCATCATCTCCAGGTACTTCTTCATGTGATGGTGCAGGAGAAATTATTGAGCTGCTGGAGCCACCTTCTGAATTAAAGAGGTGGTCGGCTCTCCTCTTTTTTGGCTCTTCGTTCTCGGAGCTGTCAGACGATGCTCTTTTTCTTTTATGACTTTGTCTCACATCTGTCTGGCTCCCAGAGCTTTGATCGGAAGGTGCCAGGATCTCACTGTTGTGAAGCCCAGAAGGTCCAGGCTGTTCATCATCGAATGATTCCTCATTAGTCGCTGGAGATGAAACAATAGAGTTCCAGGAACCATTTAAAGGATCTGAATCAGGCAGTTCTGATCTTCTTCTTTTAGGTCCTGTTACTTCTAGACTGTCATCTGCCTTTCTTTTTCTCTTCATGCAGCCTGTTGTTTCAGCCTGACTTTGCTCTGTGGTTGATCTGGATCTCTTGGGTTTGACTTCTCTGCTGTTGAGCTGACGTGAAGCTGCAGAATGTTCTGGATCACTGGATGTCTCTCCAAGGGATTCAGCAGAAAGCAACTCTAAATCCGAATCAGAAAATAATTCTGATTCAGAAAATGAGTCTGACTCAGACACAGAGTCTGAATCAAAAACTGAGTCCAAGTCAGGAACGTAGTCCGGATCAGAATCAGAGTTATATTCTGAAGCTGAATTAGACGATGCTTGAGGTTCATCCGCAGGAACTTGGAGAGGTCCTTGTGCTGGTCCTTCCGCAGGTCCCTGTGCTTCCGCAGGTCCCTGTGCTGGTCCCTCCACAGGTCCCTCTGCGGGTCCCTGTGCTGGTCCTCCCGCGGGTCCCTCTGCTGGTCCTTCTGCAGGTCCCTCGGCTTCTTGTGTGACTGTATTATACACCGGATAAAAGGAAACTGCCAAAGAATCCCCACTTGAATTAAGGTCAATGGTCCAGTAATCTGCATTTTGGTCCAGCAGGTCTAGCAGCGGATTATATTCGGGACCAGGCGTCAGAGGATAGTTTATCACATGCGCAAGAGCTTCTGTAACCCACATGAAAACCATGTTCTGATGTACATCAACTAAGTGATAAGGAATGTGAATTTCTGGCAGGTTCCGTTCGATGTCCCCGCGCCGTAAGGTTAGAGACATCACATATTGTGGTGCCAGGATTAAATGACCAGCTCCGCCATCATTAGCTGCAGGGATGTTTCCAGGATGTTCTCCTTGAGCCATCTTTGCTGAAGTATCAATCCTTTGAAATATCAGGAGGAACTGCAAACACGCTCTGATCCTTCAACACTGAGAGCACTACACTTCTGCTAGCTCTTCTAAGTTCTATGATGTCATCAGCTTCTAAACATGACAGGTGGTCGAAGTTCCATCAGCATTTAAACAATAACAGATTCTTTACAGTCAGGTATTCTAATTTGTGTGATGTCATGGGCATTTGAACCATAACAGATTCCTAGTGTTTGCAGGCCCAGTGTCTTCACTGCTCTGAAGATATGTTCCATCAGTTCACTCAGCCATTGTGAATAACTCATTCACTTGATTTTTATTTACTTTTTTTTAATGCTTAAACATTTGTTCTAATGAATATTTAAATACCATTTAAATTTTAAACAAAAATCAACTATCCCAGCATTCCCAGTTTATTCTGAAAGTTGTTCCTGTAGGTATTTGTTGCCTTAAGGTGCTTTATTGAAGTGGCTCGTCCTAGTTTTAACTCACTGCATTGCTGCTGTGGATTCTTGTTGGGAAATGGCAGCTTTCTGTCTGTCTCTCTGAAGTTTGTAGTGTAGAACCCTCTCTTGTGTGCATCTCTGACTGACTCTCTGGCTCACACCTCTGATGTGTGTCTCCATGACTACATTACTAGTTTTCATTTCACCTGTTATTGTCATTGCAGCCTGTCTCGTAAGATTTTAAGGTTTGAAGATCATAAGGTTTTAAATCAAGCAGTTATCATCTTAAGACATAAATTGTATGGCAACAGCGCATGCATGTTAAAACTGATGGAACATTAACAAGAACAGGAGTCAGAAGTTAAAAAGCTTTAATTCCAGGAGAAGTCTGTTTTATAGTGTTATTTACCCTGACCCTGCTTGAATAAAAGACTGAATTACCATGCCAGAAATCAGCTTCTAACGATGGCTATAAGGATTACTAGAAGATTATGCTCTAAACCAGAGGTGTCGGGATCTGTTCCTGGAGGGCCGGAGCCCTGCTGAGTTTACTTCCAACCCTGCTCAGAGAGACCCACACTTACAAACAGCCTGAAGGACCTAACGAGCTGCATCAGGTGTGTTTAGTTAAGGTTGGAGCTAAACTGTGCAGGGCTGTGGCCCTCCAGGAACTGAGTTTGACACCCCTGCTCTAAACCATAAAGTACAAGCCTACCATTTTACAGCCTACCATCTAATCACAATATAAGGAAACGGTAGATAAACATTTTTTTCTTTATGTTTGAGCCAGGAAGAACACAGATAGTTCCCATCTTTATTTTTCAGTGGATTATTTAACAAACAAGGCTCTGTTGTAGCTCTTCTTTCTCGTTTGTGGACTAGGAAGATATGGCTCAGCTGTGAGTTATGTGTTTTTTCTCTGCCAAGTCAGAAACGGACTACGGTTCCTGGTCATGGGGTTTCTCAGTTGTTCTCTGACTCCTTTCTCAGCTTGCTTATGACGCTTCACATATTCCCACAGCATCAGGCTGGTACATTTAAGCAAACTCTTTATAGTTGTCTTAAACAATGTTCAAAACACAGAAATCTGTTAAAATGTTTAACTCAAGGTTTCATGATCAGTAGATTTACACACAAAAATAACCGTTCCCGCATTTAGCGTAATAAAATAATTATTTTTCTTTTTGGAAATACATCTATGCATCTTTTTTTCTTATTCCTGAAGGAAACTTGCTTATTCCTGTTTAGGTCACAGGTGTATCTGTTGCTGAAATCCAGCTTTATTTGGCTGAAAGACAGGGTGCACCAATCCATCACAGGGCCACCTTTACTCTACATCCAAAGGGGACTTAAAACCAGACTACCAACATGAGGAAAATTAGAACTCAAGCATACAGGCAGACCTAAAGTGACAGCACACATGTGGTGAATCATCTAAAACAGTGGTTCTCAAACTTTTTTGGTCACGCCCCCCTTTAAACCTTTAAAAGAATCGCCCCCCCAGATGTAACATAATGATTATTTAATAATTAATTAATAATTATTTTAATGTAAAATAAATGTAACTACTCCTTAATGTTAAATAATTCATTATTTATAACTTATTCAAGTGACAATTCAGTTGCATAGAAACAACTGTATGCTTGTTGTTCTGATATAAATCCTTTTGATTTTTGTCAGCTTATGAAAACCCACATAATTCCATTAATGAAAGATCAAACTGTTCAAGTGAATAAAGAAAAATAGCATTTTTAGCATTAATTTGTTTAGCGGAAAAAACTCCTCACAGACTGAAGACGATGCATTTCGATCATCATCTTTTATCATCAGGCTCAAGAAACAGATCACAGATAAACTATTAGCTGTTGCCCATTTCACATCTTGAAATTTGCCCATTTTCGCATCTTGAGAAATCGGAGGTGTGACGAGAGAAATCACTCAAATGCGTGAGTCTTACGTTCCGTGTGTGAGTTGGCAGCTCTGCAGTTTTCACTCGTGAGTATGGATGCGGAAATATGGTTGCGGCTACCGTAGCCAAAGGCATTGTGGGAAATGTAGTTTTTTATTTCGTTTTCGCGGGCCTTGAGTTTGACACTTGTGCTCTACATCTTTTGGCTGTTTATTTTTTTGTTCTTTTCTTCTCATCTGCTCATGATCTGCGCCCCCCTGCAGTGCCTGTGCGCCCCCCCCCCTGCCGGGCGCACCCCCCACTTTGAGAACCACTGATCTAAAACAATTCATGCTTTAGTGTTGGTTTGCAATAACATTATAGACATTAATGGATTTATGCTCTATGGGTTAAACCATCTGATTTATGACTGTTCCACTATGAAAGTTAGATGTGTCTATCAAAAACTAAGCTTAGTGAGAATGCAGAATGTTCTGCAGTTTCTCTGAGTGTTAGTATTCAGCTAGAGATTCTCCTCTTCCCATGGATTCTCTAACACAGCAGCTGACTAATCAATAGCTCTGCTGCTGTAGCATCATTGGGCTGTAAATCAAAGCAGTGTGTGGATTTGCTCTGAAGGGCATTAGCATAAACCTGGACACATTAGTTTCTCATAAATCACATCAATCCTCAAGCAAACGTAAAACGACCCTCATTTGTATATGCACCGACCGTTCATCTCCATATGCAGTATGCCAGCCGAGTGCAGAAGACATGCTAGATTATATCTGCAAAGCACTGTAAACCTGAAACAGCAAAGCACTTTAAACTTTCCAAACGTTGAAATATTTAAAACCATGTTTCTTTTCCGTATTGAACAATGTTGAATACACATCACAAAATTCATTGAATCAGTCTGAGAAATTGAGAGTCAATGACTGCAGCATAATATTGATCATTTTTGAAGAAATGCAGAATTTATTGGTAAACGTTCCTATTGGTAAGCTATGCCTTAACAACCAGAAAAGTACCCCGCAAAAAAAAGGTTTATAAAGGGTGTGCTTTACTTAATTATTTAGTTAAATTTTATCTTGGGTAAAAAAAGTCAATCTATATATATACATTTATTATCCTCTACACACTTTTACTTTCTTTACTAAAACAGTGTGTTGATTAAAGCTACTTTAATGATGACATAGGTGTTTTCATCCATGTTTTAAAAGTAATGGGTGGTCAGAATGAGCCGTCATGCAAAAATATCTTTCACACACCGATTAGCCATGGCAAAGTGAGTAAAAAATGGCTGAATTTGGCACAGAGGATACAAAATATCATAATATACAATAATGCTTTGTCCTTCAAAACGACTGACAAACATTTTACGAGACGTCAACAATCGGAACAAACCCAATCAGGTTCAAAGTAGGACACAATGACCATCAAACTGCATTGTTTCAAATGGATAACAAATCCCCCAGAATGTGACAAAATAGAAAATGTAATTTAAGGTTATCACAGAAGATTGAGTTTGAATTGAATGTTTGGAGATAATTAATAGAATGATTATAATTACACATCTCGGTTTGAGAGGACTGCTCATTAACGTTTCTCATAACCTAGAAGTGATACATTTACTTTATGCTAATGTTTTACATTTGTAATGTTCTTATTAGTTTTGTATAATGAATTCAAAATAAACACCATTTAGAAGTGAACGCTGTGCACTTGAGTGTGTCGTGTGTGCTTTTAAAGAATCCAAATAATTTAATGTTTTGGAAGTACCACAGTGCAGTGAGTCATTTTTAATTTAACAAAGTAAACTCTTTATATGCATAATGGAATATAGAGATAATGTACATTAAATAAATTTAGTAATTTATTAGGGCTGTCATCATTATAGCCCATGATCAACTCAGACTAATGTTTATTCAATACAATGTTGCTTGTAATAAGAGTAAAACAAAATCACTTTTTTACATGAATTGAGACACCAACCCCCTGGTGTTGAATGCTTTTTTGTGGATTTAAAGGAACAAATAAAATACCATTGCTGGCTGCTATATCCGACTTTTTACTGAATAAGCATTGAGTGCCTACTTCCGTTATCTTGAAATGCATCACCTTTTCAACTGTATCACTGGTGAAAAAAACCCTGCAAATACATTCAGTTCTTTGAGCTGCCAATCAAAATTCTACTAGCCAATGAATACGAACCACTGCTATCCCCGCCCCCATGCCAGATTTGTGGCAGAATGAGAAAAATACATTTCAGGATCACAAAGGTAAACGAAAATGCTGAGAACGTAATCAAAACTATAAGATGCTAAACTGAAAGTGAAACCAACAGTGTATCCATTCAGTGTGTCAATGATTATTTTTTGTTTTCATGTTGATTGTATTTTCTTTGCTATCAATTTTTTTGTTCGTTTTAACGGAAATCGAGTTTTATTGGCAAAAAATCTTCCTCTCATACTGGGGAAAAAAGTTAGCAAACAGTTGCTGTTAATTTACAGTAAAATATCCAAAAAACACCCACTCAGTAGTTACATCTAAAAATATGAATTACACAGTTGTATTTATCACATAATAACAATATTGTACATTTATTAATAGGTAATTGTATACATAAAATCTATCTTTATATATCCTTTATTGTTTAATTTGAAATTTTCTGTATATGTAGCTAGCTATACAGCCATTTGTTCAGTGTCATAATTGTAGCATAAGTAAATATTCTCTAGCTCTTCTTGTGGTTGTGAGCTGTAGGTGACAGACATGTTCCGGGTGTGTGTCTGCTCACTAATGAGCCACTCGCCGTAATGATGTCAGAGAAGGTTACATGAGCACTGATGTGGTATTGACACATATCAGTTATCAAACCTGGTGGGCATCTTGACTTCACATCTGAAAAGTGATTGTGTTTGTCTGACACATACTGTGGGTTCACCTCCACCAGTGGGGTCTATGTGGAGGACCATTATCTCTACACTGCCCTAATAATCTGGGCATATGTTTGTGAACAAGTGACAAAAGATCCTGAGTTGTGTGTATGAACACATTTAGACACACAAACACATTATTATTTTTGAAAACTGGTACCTCTCCAATTATTATTGGTTGTCAGTTTTCCACCAAAAATGACATGTTTAACCCTTAGAAGTTTTTATAATACTTTACGATTTCATCAAATAAATTATCTTCTGCGTTTTGTGGATTCTTTTTTTTTTTTACAATTTTTTTTCATTATATTAAACAATAATTCCACAACAATACTAATAAATTTCTAAAAATACAATTCCGAGTATCAACAGGTTTTATGAACAAAAAATCTAAAAAAAAAAATCTCCCCCAAGCAGCGATATGGTAAAAAAAATGGAAATTGTATTACAAAAAAAAAACAGACGAACCTCTCCTAAACCGTATACACTGTTCCAAGATCTTTTTGTGCCATTTTGCTTTATTCTGCCAGAACTTTGAAAAACACAAGCCATATCACGGGTCTTGTATAAAAGAAATGTTATCCCTTCTTTTCACCAGTAGATGGCACTGAATTGGGGTCTGTTAAATTAAGTGGAAAGATGATTACACGTTTTCTCACATTTTTATTTTAATTACCTTGCAAGTTATGTCCTAACTCTTGTAATCTTTGTTTAAAACAAAAAAATAGAATAAAAACTAATAAAATTTTTGATGGTGCTAATATGTTTACAGTTCAAGCCTCCAGAAATTTTTTTTTTTATTCCTAAAAATGCACTGATTCTGATTTTGTTATTTATCCAGTCACTTTCTCTCCTAACACAGCTCACTTTGACTACTAACCATTCTTTGTTGAGAGACGGGAGCTGTTAAAATCGGGCTAAATAGGCTTCATCAAAATGTTCTTTCAATAAGGGACAATGAGTAACTTTCCTGTTTGGCTAAGTCTACTTCTAGGTTATGCCTGCAGCTAGTGCATGACTGCAGACCAAATCCATCAAAGACACTTTTAAAATTTTTAAGGCTTGCATAAGTGTATTCATTTTGATATTACAGTTAGAAGGTCAGCCTTGGGAGTTTGCATGTTCTCCGGTGTGGGTTTCCTAAGGGTTTCCTTTGATATAACATTCACAATGTGGGAATGGATGGTTGGATGTGCCTATCAACACTTTGACATCAGAACCGTTTTCCATGTTTCTGAAAATAAACTTCAACACATCACGAGGCGTGCAGTCTTTAGGAAATTATATCGAAATTCAGAATAACATAAGCAGAATGTGAATGATTTTTTACTTGCATTTTAGCAAATTACATCCATACAAAGCTAGTTTTACTGTATTGAGATTATTTTCTTTTTTTCACAGCTCTACATATTCCAAAATGTCTCTCTTACATGCTGCTGCTTTCTCCAAAGGAACCCATAAAAGTCACCACAATCATAGTTTTTTTGGAAATCAGTTTTCACACATTATTCCCTTAGTCTTTTCCGAGCTGCAAATAGAAGCCCTCCTAGACTAACTGGAGTCATATTGAGTCAGTTTAGCTGTCAGATGGTACAGTTTTCTGTGATGTGATTCGGCGGTCAGTTGTATTAAACCCGGCCTGTCAGCTTTCATGTTTCAATATGTCAGTTCCAAATATTACAGCGAAGAATTGATGCTCGGCAGCTAATATACTCGACATCAAACCCCCCGCATGATTAGAATTCCATCATGAAGTCAAATGTTCTGACCGGATGTCTGTTGTGCTTTTTTATCCTGTTAGTGAAGGCTATTCATCCACTGCTCCCGGTTATGTGTTCGTCATTGATTATGGAACAATTGTGTCATCTATGTTAGCTAGCTAATTAGCGCCACTGATGCTGTCATTTCCTGTCCTTCTTTTTCAATAAAGTGATGGGTTCTTTTGTGAAAACTCTCTGTTATTACATGAGTGACATGAGGGCACTTGTAAACTTAGTTTGCTTGGTAAAAGACACATTGTTTATATGTGGAAGGGGAAATTAATTTCTTTTCTCAATTTTTAAAAAGCTTTTCTGAATTTGCCTCAACACTAAGGCTTGGGTCAAGCTTGTTCAATAGATACCTATGCAATTGTTCCAATTTATGAAGGTTCCTAAAGACTCCAACATATATTAAACATGGTTGAACCAGTTAACTAAAGGTGACCTGAGCTTCCCAGCAGTTTAATTCGATTAGTTTGGAGTTAGACTACAAAGTTGACCATCACTGGCACATGAACAAATAGCAAAAATAACAGTAGGCCTGGGTGAAATGGTTTTGTTAAAGAGAATCACAATCACGTAGGTTTTTGGCACAATGTTTGATAGCATTTTTGTTTGTAGAGTTGTTGTGAAACTTCAAACAGTTCATTCAGGTTGGATTTGGATCTATCTAAGGCTAAAGGTGTCTACACACCAAATTGAGATTCACCCTAATTTTTAGATGGCTTCTCAGCAGGGTGTCTTTTGTTTGGGTCCAGGAAATGTTGATGCAATGATGCTCCTCGCCTGAAGATGGCGTTTGCAGTTTATGTTGTTTGTTGTTTATGCATAGTTTGTTGTTTGTATTGCACATTCAGTGCATTTTCATGCACTGTTAATAAAATAATCACATTTTCTTCCAGTGGCATTCATAATCTCTTATTTTCATCAGGTAAAAATTTGTCTACTGGAAATTCTGATTGGCTGGTAATCAAAAAAGTTATTTTCTTTTTCCTGAACAAATCCGTGGACAGCCAAATAAATACCACCCAACACAACAGAGACTCCTTTCATAATATTATAAGAAATCTCTTTTTGGTAGAAAAGAAATGGTGGTGCTCTGTGTTCTTGCCTTTGTCGCTCTACTACAATCTGCATTTCTGTTGCCGATTGTGTTGATACTGGGAAACTGCGAACTAGTTGCTTGTTCCTGTTGTACAAACAGTACTTTGTGCTGTTATACTTCTATATAGGGGATAATATATAGTGCAGCAATAATATGGGACTACGTACAGCTTAGGTATAATGCTTTAGGTACAACGTGTTAGATAATTAGTTTGGAAAAAAAACGAAAATGTGTTGCTTTGTTGTTTTTTTTTTCTTATTAATGGAAGAAATGTCTGCAAGATCTCGTTTTTTTCCCTCCTTATCTTCCTTTTCTCACAACTCTGTCCTCATTATCCTTTCCACTTTGCTTATTATGTGAAATTAATGAGCAGCCTTCTGATCTGATTACTGAGGCAGTAAATTGTTGCTCGTCTTTTCCAGGTGCAGGAGTGGTTGTGTCTGAACTGTCAAATGCAGAGGGCTTTGGGGATGGATATGGAGACACCACGCTCCAAAAGCCAACAGCAGATCCACTCGCCATCCCAGCCAAGCAAACCTCCACCCCAGGCTGTATCCCAACCCCAAGCTCCCCCACAAACCCAGCCCCAACCCCAATCCCAACCTCCGCCAGAACCCAAGAAACAGCCTATCCCTCAAGCTGTCCCTCAAAGCAAACCCCCTGCCCCAGGAGCCATTCCTCTTCCAGGCATGGCTAAAGCCCCATCTCAGCCAGACCTTTCCCGATCAGGCCCTGGATTCCAGTCTCAACCTCAAAGGCAGGATCAGACTCGAAGTGCAGGAAGCTCCCCATCTCGCCAGCCTCCTCCTCCAGAACAGCCATTTGGGAAACTCTTTGGCTTTGGCGCCTCGCTGTTAAACCAGGCTAGCAATTTGATGTCAGTGGATCCAGTTCAAACTGCACCACCAGCTCAACAGCCTTCCTCCCCCAAACCCCCACAGAAGCAAGCAGGACCCCCTGGTTCCAGTCCAGGTCCAGCTTCAGGTTCTTTAGCAGGAGCCAAACCCCCAGCCCAAACAGTTCCCGCCCGGCAGGAAGTTTCAACAAAACCCTTGGTCTTGTGTCCATTGTGTAAGACGGAGCTCAACATGGGAGATTCATCTAAAACCCCGAACTATAACCTCTGCACCCAGTGCCACACTCAAGTCTGCAACATGTGCGGCTTCAACCCCATGCCTCACCTGACTGAGGTAACACATGCCTATTTATTTTATCTTGGGCCATTTTGCTTTTTTTGAAAGTCAGTAAGCCTCACTGTCTCATTTATGGCATCTGTTTGTCTTTAACTTCTAGTTTAGCTTTTAGTTTCCATGCTCTTGCTGTGAAAAGCAAAGTACATTTGTAAATATAGGATCGATAATGTTTGTTTATAGGATGTTAATTTTACATGGTTAAATGGCTCTGGGAAAATTTGCTTTGCGGTGATGTTGTGTGAATTATTCAGCCCAAATAGAAGTTTACATATTTTTAGAGGAGCAAATTGCTTGTCTTATTACCTTGTCATATAAAAATGCATAAACTAAAACAACTTGACAAAGTAGCAAAGGAGAAAGCAAACTAAAAGTTAAAAGGGAAGTAATAAGGGACCAAAAAATTGGGGACAGAGGTAAACACTAGACAAATAATGAGGTGGCCATTGTGAGTTATGTGGCAACAACAGTCATGATGATTCACCAGCCATGTGCTACTGGCACAGCATAGTAGCCCTGAGACTAATGCTAACACACAACCCCAACAAAGTACTCATGAGTGTCCTAATGGCAGATTCCACCACACTACAGACACAAGCATGACAGGAAATGGTATGCATCTGACACAACAAGCTCATAACACAAACAGAATGTAAATCATAATACAAGACACTAATATAAGAATCACGAGGGCTCTGCCACAAACAGGAATATACATCATTGAACAGAATTGTCTCAGACTTATTCAAGACTTCTCAATTTGAAATGTATCTAAGTTTAGACATTTCAGGACTTGCAAGTGTTAAAAAACTGCGTGTGTTGAAAAGTTTCACTTTATTTTATCAAAGCTTTGATTTATACAAATTAAATTATATTTTGTATCTAATCTTCAGGGAGATTTTATGCAAATTACATTCCATTTGCCAACTATTATTTTATTTTTATTTTTTTTTACTGTTTGCTCTGAGGTCTTTTGATGCAGTATTCTGTTGCTAGGGTAGTTTTCAAATCTAAGACTGATTATTTTGTCATTTTTTTTCAATAGCTTTTATTATTCATTTGTTCGATTGCATGGTGTTGAGACCTTGATCTGTTGCTTAAGCTTTCTAGCTCAGAAGAGGGTCATTTTTAGAAGTCTTTCACATAAGTGCGGCTTAAGTTTGTGCTCTACTGTATATATTGACAGTAAGTTATACAGTATACAGAACTCTTTCTGAAAATGATTTTCATTGATCACTTTTAGAGTGCTTAATTGAGAGGCTGTTTGAGTCGACCCTGAGTATGAACCATTTAGAACCATCCCAATTAATAACATGTACTTGATACTCCATGTTCTCATTAAAATCATAACATTGTTTCTTTCTCTGAGAGAGTGAGCTGGTATTATTTATGCCTTTCTTGAGGATCTGTGTTGAACAAACAGCTATTCTTGAAACTTTCCAAGCATGTATGATGATGAGGCCTCTGGAGTCCCCTTGCACAACGCTCATCATATTTGCCACATATTTATTTATATCAAAACTAGGTCTGAATAATGCCGTCTGGGAAACAGCATGTGGCCTGGATGGCAGAAGCACCATTAGGGTGACAGACACTTACTGCAAATGCTCCATAATAAATATAGACTAAATAAGGATATGTAATCGGCAAAACTGATTTTGAAACCAATAGGTGACTCAATATCTGATAGATGTTTATTGTTCTCAAACAGAACAATGTTTTTGCAATATGTTCATATCTTAGACAATGTCATCATGCACAATTTTAGTTGTGAGCTCTGGAATGAATTAGGCCTGTAATATATGGTGGATACAAAGAATACAATGAGCATCCAAATTCAACATTAACTCAGGCAAGAGTTGGCCTGATTACAATTCTGGAGTAACTTACCCAACACTGAGTCTGACCCAAAACCTACCTTTATCCTAAAAATATAGACAACAGTTTCAGCCACTAACATGGAAGAGCAAGCAGGAGTCCGCACATGCTCATGAGTTGTCATTGGAAGGGTCTTGATAACAAACTCTAATAGCAAAGTGTGCTTCCTACACTTTACATCAAGCAACCAAATTTAACATAAAACAAAAAAGACTATTAAGCTTCATCCGCTGTATAGATAACAACAAATCAACATTTTACATTAAAACAACTGAAGTACATTAAAACAAATAAAGTGCCATTAGCTGCATTTCCATCCACCTATTTTTATCCACATTTTTGAATATCGAGTAAAAAAAAAAACCCCTGTGTGGAAACGTCAAGGTGAGCATAAATTTCAAAAATGCACATTTTACAATTATGCACACAATTGAGTAGGATAAACGTTTTATCCGATAAGAAAAATGCACATAAACTGTGATGGATTCACTGAATAAATCCCAATTAAATGCAATGACAATGCATTTTTTTGTTGAAATTGGTGCATGATGGGTTGGCATTAGTGAACTAGCCAACAAACCGATTTCATTACACAACATGTAAAATTCAGTTTAGCTTATTTTAAAATTCTTGAAGTCTGTCATGATAGTGGTTCAGGATTAACTGTCTTGACCGGCCCAGTTCCCATAGAGCAGTCTCCTGCCTCTAAAAGCAAGATGACCAGGCTGCACATATTGTGTTTCATCTACATTTTCTGAAAAGCAAGTAAGTTGTTATATACGAAAAAATATTTTCATAATAGAGCGACTTCACTTTTTATTCTTATATTTGGCACCAGTTAGTGAGCATAAATTTTATTTGCTTCCATACCTCAGTGGCCGATCGATTTACATTCTTCTTCGCTTCTGCCAGCTTCTACTTCAACTGGAATTCTCCACAAGTTCATAGTACTTCATCTACGAGTTGCCAGATTGCATTGGTTGCTATTCATCTATGTTTAACACTAAAGAAAGAAAATTCCTGAAAAAAGGTTCCTAAGAAATTAACATTTACCTGAAAAGAATAAACATTGGAGAATTTACAATAGGAAATGTGGAGAGTTTTGGCTTTAGTTTGGTCTTTTTTAACCAAGTTTATTTAAAAAAAAAACATGGTTTCAAACATGATTTCCCTTTGCTTCCGTTGACTGTTACGACATACGACTCATATTTAGCACTGTTGTATTTTAGCACATAAGCAAATAATCAATGAACACCTGCTAATTAAAATCTGAAATATATGATGGTTGTTACTCATTATTAGTGAGTAACAAATGATAAGGGTTTATTTAAGCTCCATTGGTAGAGGTGTATGTGATTATGGAGTCTATATTGCGGATAAAATGAATATAACATCATAATCCTCATCCATGTAGTCCTTTAGATTGATTCACAGGCGTCTCTGAAGGCCAAACAGCTTCACCAGGAAAGGTGATGTGTGGGTTTAAATCATGGCCCTAGATTCATTATGCATTATTCATCCTCACTCTATTTGAAACTGGAGCTCCATCTTCGTTGGCTTAGGATACCATTTAAAGACGCATGACTTTGTTTGTTTAGATGCGCTTTCATGCTTCCATTGCCCGTTCCATCAATCGTGTAGTTCCTCTGCAGTTTGTGAAATAGAAGGAAAGTGTTTGGCCACTGACGTTATGTTTCCTGTCAGAAATACAGCAAAGCTTGACAACGTATCTGAGTCATTGTTCACTGCAAAACTGACATTAGAGAAATCAGATGCTATACATTAAAATGATTAAATGAACAGCTTTTACACTGTCATGAGTGCCAGGCAGGGAGAGTGGAAGACCTGGCCAACCCGTCTTCCCTAAAACTGTCTGACGTTTTGTTTGATGTTTTTGGTTGATTTCTATCTTCAATGCATATTAATATCATTATAATAAGAGGACTTTGGATCCAAAAAGGGACAAACTTTTTTCACATTTGAAAAGTCATAATCAATTTTCAGAAAAACACAATACCTGTCATTTAATGCAGTCCTGATTTGTCTGTTTTTTTTTTTAAACAAAATTCCATAAGTAAACCAAGCACATCGCATAGAAGATGAGATACTGAGGAGGTGGAAAAATGCCAGGTGTCATTTTCACCAAAAGTGCGGCTCACTTGACCGGGCAGCGGATTACTCCGCGGTTCAAAGCAGTGAGTCCAATATCTACGTATGGGTTCTTACACCGTTTAGCCAATCTCTTCTTGAACCACCCACTTGATTCAGTGTCCATGTTATTGTGTTTTTAAAATTTATATTGTTTCATAAATTTCAATTGATGCCTTGGATTTATAGCATTTTGTAGAGAATAAAAAGGCCAGTAGTTATTGCATTTTGGGAAAAATAACTTATTTTAAAATAAATCTTTAAATATCAAAGTCCGAATTTGAAATTTTTAGTTTGCATGACTTTGAGGTCATTTTTGAAAGTTTGGAAAAGAAAAAAATAGATTTTCCTAGAACCACTTTTTTAATTAATCACGGTGGTTTTGTTATAGTCGCATGAACACTCACCCATTTTTATCACTGATGTAGATAGAGAATAATGATAAATCTGTGTTTTTCTATCACATTGTTTCTTTGTAGTTCCCGAAAATGTGGCTTCAGTACACAGCATTTTTTTCCTTCCTTTTATTTTGTTATAGGGCTTTTTTTTTTTTGGTGTAGAGCATATTTAAAATGATTAAGACTGTGATTGTATGAGCCTCCAATATTAAAATTCTGAATCTGTAGTCATGCATTGGGTGTATGATACATGTATATCATGTATCTGTTTTTAGGAATAATTTGAATGTTTAAACAGTATTGATATATGTGACTAAAATTACTGAAAGTTTGAAATGAACAAAAAGTAAACCCCAAAATATCACAGCAAACAGAAATATAAATTTCATTCACTCACTTTAATCGAGGAAAATGATGCTGGATAAGCATGTGGTATTACAAACATTAAAACAATAAAAAAATAAATAGATTAAAACAGGTCGTGAACGATGTGAAACTTAGCTTCAGTAATGTTATTATTACACCTCTGCCACTGGTAGTGATAAGAATCCACGTCAGATCTCCGGTGGGATTCATTCATGAGGTTTGTCGTAGTGTAAACAGCAGTAAGTCATACAAATTGTCATTTTTGTAGTACGATTTACTCAAAAAGTAGGTTTTGTCAACTGAATGTCCTTTGTACTTACTCCATGTTCTATCATTTGAGGTAGTCAGTTTCCACAAACTTTTTGAGTTCTATGAATATTTTGAATCCTATGGCTGTGAGAACAGGAAGTTACACCACAAACAGGAAGGTTACATCACAGCTAGTCTCTATAAGTCAGGGTGTTGGAGGTTTTATTCCCTCTACCCTGCTCCTTGAACCTTGAAAGAGCTGGTTGACTTCTATATCGATAATAACCGTTAACGTTTACCACTGTCTTGGCACTAGAGCAGATAGATTCAGTGTATTGGTAGCTCTGTACTGTAAAGAAGCACCATCCTTCAGAAGATACATTTAACTAAGATTAAATATTACACAAAGCTACCATTAAAAAGAGGATGGTAAACATGGCATCCCGTCTTTGTTTGCCCCTGGTTTCAGTCAATCTTCTAATTATTCTGGTCTACTTTTTCATTACATGACTCCATCCAAACATAAGTCCCTTTTTGTTGTGTTCCACTGCAGAATGGCAGCCATGACAACATCCAGTTGGATGTCGAACACTGGTTGTGAATTAGGGAACTCACCTTAAATAAGTAAATCCCTTTGAGTGCCCAAAATTTAAGGAATAGTTAATTTTAGTAATTGCTCACAGTGAACACAGTGCTCAGCTACATGTATATGTCAATGAAAAACGAATGCTTTTTCAATGTTCTGCTATAAATCATTCATTTCCCTGATTCACATCATAACTGCATCAAAACGTTTGTAATGAATTGTTTTTCATGAAATCAAAGAATTGTTATCATTCATTCATTTTAACAGCAATTGAATGGCCAGATTTTCAAAATGGTGATTTTTCTCACGCATCTAGCTCCTGCTGTAGTCGTGTTACTTGCATGTTTCTTAAGAAAAAAACATGAATGACTGCAAAATGGCAGGGTGTTTGTATCATGTTTGAAGGAAACTCTGAAAGAGTACCTCACAGAACAAGTGGAGCGGAACAGGGCTATCGCTAGCGAACACTGATGAGAAATCTCTCTCATTTAACCACCACCGAAACACGCATCACTATTCACATCTGGATGAAATGATTGCCACTTACAATATGATCTGAGTTTTTTGTACTCACCAGGGCTGTAGCTGCAGCTATCAAATATTTCATACTGATCAATTAATCGTAAGAACATGTCATTTTACCATTACAATGCAAGATGTTTAAGCAGCAGTTCGCTTAATTCATGCGGCCACCATTTTAAGAATGAAAGAGACATTATATTATATATATATACCGCTTTCCTGTGGCTCAGTTGGTAGAGCATTGCGCTAACAATGCAAAGGTTGTGGGTTCAAATCCCAGGGAAAGCAAGAACTGACCGAAAAAAAATGCTCATTCAAATGTAAGTTGCTTTGGATAAAAGCGTCTGCCAAATGCATGTCGTAAAAATATATATATTGTTGTTGAGAAGTAAGGAAACTCAGAGCAGTAACATAGCGATACCGGTACTTCTGCAATAACAGTTTCCGGTAGTCTGGACCTATTTTAGGGTTGTACCATTAATTGATGCTATGTCTGTGTGTCAGCTAAACACTTGATTGAAACTTCAATCCGACAGCGACAGCAAGTGCAATTATGTATATTATACAGCCCTAAACATGTCTTTTTCAAAGCATGGAGTGAAGATAAATTGAAATGTTAGCAAAAATTTAAAATAGAGATTACATAGATATTAAAAAAAGCTGCCATCACGGCTTTAAAAAGAAAAGAAATAAAGAAAAGAAAGGTAACAGTGGAATTTTCACATATAGCGCTTTTATTGTGGAATAAATATTGTGGCTCAGCCTCACCAATATTCTGCCTCTAGCGGCCTCTAGGTTATCGGAGGTTGAGACCCCTGGCTAAGATATATAATCATTTATTTTGAAAACTGGGCTGAAAATAATATTAAATCTCATTGTTATATTGAAGGCTAAATCACAGTATAGAAAGTAATGTTAAATATTTTACTTTATTGGTCAGATAATGACTCTGACTACTACACATACCTGAAGGGTCAAATTATGAACTTAAACAAAAGTAAGACATCCTTTTTCTTGATTTTCTTTATAGTGATTCTGGGTTTCTTGCCACTAGAGTCTCTCTTTCATTTTTAAAAGAGTGGCTGCGTCAAATATTCAAATTGTTATACTCAATGAAATAAAAGGGCTCAGATGTAAAAGTACCATTCAACTTAGCCATTAATGCAAATCTTTTGCCTCTAAAAATGTAGAAACAAGGGTGAAAAAGATTACAGAAGGCCTTCTGTTTTTGTCATTCTGTCACGTTACGCGGACAGCTTCATTGGGACACACATACGGCAAATCACGTTCACACGTGCAAGCACACACACGCACACAGGCATATGAACACACACACCTACTTCAGTTAACTTAATCTGAAGCAATCCACACTGTATTACATTAGACCAAAAAGTTAGTGTGAAAGCAAACTTTACAATTTGCTCTGATAAATTACTTTTTAATCATTTGGCGGCAATGCTTGATACATGTTTTTAATTAAACAAATTTTGGTTCATTACAATACAGAGTAATTCCACAACAAACCTGAAATTGTACAAAAAATTTTAATTGAGATTGAACAGTTTTTATGTTTTACATTAAAAATCAAGTGTTGAGACAAAATAATCATAAATCCACCCACAAAGCAAAGACAATGTAAAACAATGTGAAAATTGTATCAAAAAACAGATGAACCTTTCCTAAACCTTATAAACTGTCCCATGCACTTTTTGTGCCATTGTGAGAAAAACAGAAGCCAAATCACAGGTCTTGTACTTCCAAGGGTTATCCCTTCTTTTCACCACTTGATGGCACAGATTTGGGGACTGTAGAATGAAACTGAAAGACGATTGTGTCACTCTTATAACTCTTGTAATGTTAGTTTAAAACAAAAAATATAAAAACGAATAACCTTTTGAAACCTTCACATTGTATTTGAAATCAAAATTGACCAATAGGCTGGTCCCATCATTCCTACCAAACTCAAAACAGCTGGTGGGATTGGTACATGCAGAGACTTTTAAGTGTTAAAATGCAGCTATGCAATGTAACAGTGTGTCTGTGTATGGATCTGTTTTTTGTTTTTGTTTTTGTTTTTTTATATGTAGCTCAAACAGCAAGAGCAGGGCAAACAGCAAACCCTGGGTTGTGTGTTCTATTCCCAAAGCAAGACCTGTCTGAACTTGTATGGGAAACCTGTCAATGCCCTCCAGGGTTTGTACGGCTGGATCATGATGATGATTGTGGTCGCTGAAAACTCAGTGGT
>SRMA01027239.1:516-26046 GCA_007224835.1 Danionella cerebrum
CATGGCCACTCCATAATGTTAACCAATGCAGCATGAGCCGGAAAGAGAAAAGACCGAAGGGACCCGGAGGACTCGCAAAAAGAACGAATCTTTTCGGGTTCCGGCTCATGGCCACTCCGTAATGTTAACCAATGCATCAAGAGCCGGAAAGAGAAAAGACCGAAAGGACCCGGACTCGCTAAAAGAACGAATCTTTTCGGATCCTGGCACTGTAGCGGTCACGTGACAAAGAAGTCCGGACTGAGTGCTCGGACTGCACACGTTAACATCAGAGTGAAGTAATTTTGTGTCGAACAAAAGAGATTTAAATCTAAAGAAGACAGATCAGAGTTTGGGTAAACCAGACTAAAAGACCCAGGTAGGCTTTAGTAATATATTTATATTCATTTTAAATTTAGCATTATAGTTTTGTCTTATTTGTAGTGTGATTCGCGTTTGTGTATAAAACGCTAGTAGATGTGGAAGTACACACAACATTTATTGATATTTTAGTAAAATGAACGAAATGACTCGAAAAAAGATCCGTTCATTTTACTGAACGAGACTCAAAGAACCGAATCCGTAAAATGATCCGAACTTCCCATCACTACAGGAGATACCACCCAGCACCAACCAAAACAATTCAAATCCCTGATGGGTGGCTCACGCATGCTTATCCATTTTTTTTATCCACTAATAACTAAAAAGCAATGACATATTTCTGACAAATGTAGTTGAGTAAAAAGACTTTGAAATGTAATGAAGTTAAAGTTAAAAGTCAACCCAAATTAAAAGAACAGCGTACAGTACAGATCATGAAAAAGCTACTTAAGTACAGTAACAAATTACATTTTCTTCGCTACTGCCCACCACTGCCCATAGTTTTTATTACCGCCCACTGACCAATCAGATTGCTCGTATAGCTCTATTCTTCTCATCTCTAATTCTCACTGCACAACGAAAGTCTTTCATTGGCTCGTAACATGTAGTCGACAGGTTGGAGGAGGGATGTTGGTTCAATTGTGAAAGCTGCTGAGTGTGGAGATGAGTTTAAGTAAGCTTTGAGTGTCAGTGGCTGGGGGACTCATTTGGAACTCTCAAAATGAGTTTGGTTAAACTTTATTTAATTTTACTAAAATGTGTGCAATTTTGTGGTTGAAACAGATTGGATCACAAGGTTTCTCCCTCGATCTTTTACACATTTACTTGAGTAACAACAGGATTCCACATAGCAAAATTTTGAAAGACCAAGTCCAAGCCTTAAAAAGTTAAATTCAATAAAATATAATGTTCTAGGTCATAAATAATTTTTTGATAAATAAACTAATTCTGTGATTTACAAAGGTTTTAAATTTATGAAAACAATCACTTTATTCTAGTCATGTGAAAAAATACACATGTGTCTGGAAACGTAATTGAAATCACAAAAAAGCTAGTTTGACATGAACATTTTTAGCCATATAATGGTAAGGTATCACAACTATTTCGCTCATGAGCCATTTAAAAGTTGTACAATTTAGGAATCCGTCATTTCGTTCATTTGAACCCACTGCGCCACCTTCAGTTGTAATGCTTTTAATGTTATTTAATGTTACTGTATGTACCACGGCTCTGAGACTAACACAATTCTCTGTATGTCCTGTACATGAGGCTTAATTGATAATAAAGTTTGAGTAACTTTGACTTGATAGTACAAGTACAAGTGCGAAAAATGTTGACTAATGATATTAACGATTCACAATATAGTGTTTTATATGTTTAAAAATGGACTCTTTTTAAGATGTTGGTTGAGAAAATGTTAATTTTGTTATTTTAAAAATGTATATTTCATTTATGGCAGCTTGTTAGTTGCTTATTGCAGCTTATTGAAAATAAGAAAAAGTCAAAATTTTAAATTGTGAAACACTATAGGCAGCACGGTGACAGTGGGTAGCATTGTGGCCTTCCAGTTAGAAGGTTGTTGTTTCGAGGCTCACTAATGACCCTCCCTGGAGGAGTTTCCATGTTCTCCCCATGCTTGCGTGGGTATTCTGGTTTCCCTCAAAATCCCAAAAACATGCCGTTAGTTTGAATAATTGAATAATCTAAATTTCCCCTTAGGTGTGATTTGGCAACCTGTGGATGTGGGCTGGCAACCTGTCCAGGGTGTACCCCTGCCTCTCGCCCGATGTGCACTGGAGATAGACACCGGCAGACCTCCCTGGCCTTAAAAGGGGATAAGCAGGTTGGAAAATGAATGAAAGAATGAAATAATTAATAAACCTCTGTTAAAAGCTGGAATTGATTAATCTACTTTTAGTGAAGTGTTTTTAAATGAAAGTACAGATAATTCTATATACTTGAGTAATGACTACTTTTGACACGTCAAGTAACATTTACAAGCACCCAGTTTTTTTCAGTCTAGTTCTGTCTGTTAGTGTTCTTCCTCTATATAGAGCATCTCTCAAAGCTGCTGTTAAGTGAAAGAGATGCTTTTAAAAGGTACGGTCTAAACCAATTTTAAAGTGCTTTGCTGTGACGTATGGCCAGTTAAAGCCTGTCTACATCAGGACGTTTCCTGCTCTGGTTTATTGCCTGATTACTAAACAAAGGGCACACAAACATAAGTGGCTCATTTGGCAGTTTTCTATCTTTTAAAAGGGATTACTGTAAAGGATAGCAACATACTGAACAGTGATGAAATAGGACTGGTCACACATTCATTTATTTCTAAAGTTCTGCATACATCTCCGTTCCAGATGCTGTCAATACAGCCATGTTGCCATTTCAGTCTACCCCCAGACTGCTCATGTAAAGGTTACATGTGAATACGCATGAGGCATGTTCTTGACAGGATTGGTGAAATTTGCCCAGAAATCGAGTGTGTGTGTATGTGTGTGTGAGCTATATGTGCATGAAGGTGTGAGTTGATGGAATATGACCTGAAGTGCTCATCTCACGGAAGTTGCTGTGTCTATTAATGGAATTTGTGTGTTTGGGTCAGTGGAACCTGTCCGAGAGAAAGTGTTTGTTCGCTGTCTTCAGCACCCGCTCTCTGCTCCGGTCCAAGAATAACATTTTTAATATTTCATCTTCAGTTTCTCAAGAAACACACAGATCACAGAAAGTGCTTTTCTATTGAGGTGAATCACCTCATGGTGATACAGACTTTCCATTGAACATTTAGACAAATTAACATTGGGTTACCGTTGTTGGGTATATGTGAGGTTTTTGAGTTTGGTTCCAGAATGTGATTAACACGGTTTGTAAAGAAATCTGACATATATTATTTCACATTTGAAAAGCCCATAGTCAGTTTTCCAGAAAACACTATACTTGCTGTGTAATGGAGACGGCATTGTCAAAAACACTGTAGTTTTTCTTTCCTTTTTTCAAAAAACACCATAAGTCCATTAGGTGCTGAGTAGGTGGGAAAATGCCGGCTGTCATCTGCAGCAAAACTTTTGAATCAATCCACGAAGACGGAGCAGAATCTGACCATTTTCCAAATGATCACGTCTAAAGGAGAGACTGCGGGATGCAGAGTCACTTGACCGGGTTGTGGAAAACTTGGCTTTAGCCAAGCCAACTCTGGCGCTCCGAGCCATGAGTCCAATATCTGCGTGTGGAAAAAAATAACATGGAGTAATCGCATTTTGGGGAAAAAATTATCTTTAAATATTAAAACCTGAATTAAATTTTTTTTAATATTTGTTTTTAATGCTTGACTTGAAACCACAAAAAAAAAGATTTTTACCAAATATCATCAAAATGGAGGGGGAGATTTGCATCAATGTTACATGATGCAAATTCTAACCATCTTCACATATTTGAAGAATCTGTGCCTCTTTGAAGCTCTCTCGACCATATGTAAGTACATTTTTTTTTGTCTTTTGTATATTAAGCACAAATTTGGCTTTTTCGATTGTGCAGATTAATCTCCCAGCTCCTGGTGCAACGTCAGCTTCTGACAGATTTGCCACAGAGCTCTAAAGATGATGTTTGGGCAATCTATAAGTTGTACATTTGATCGCACTGTTATAAAAAAATGTGATTTTATTTTTATGGTGTGTTTTCTGCAAATTGTGCTCGAAATGCACATATTTCCATTTTGTCCTCATTTATAAATTTCTCCTAAAAAAAGCAAAGAACATCCTCAAAAGCTATTTTCTGTGGTTTAAAATAATTTTGTGCACTGTTTTACAGCTGAGTCATATCTCTTTTTATCCTATAAAAAAAAATTTAACGCATTTACCAAATAAACTGTAATGCGATGGGAACGCATTTTTCTGAACTGGGATGCAATGTGGTGGCATTATTGGACTAACCAACTGACTGATTTAATTGGAAAACATCTGAAATATTGTTTTGGTCATTCTAAAATTCCTTAGCCAAAGTCTGTCATCAAAGAATGTTTGGGTTCATCAGCTCCCAGAACTGTCTTGTCCAGCTGCATTCCCAAAGACTAGTCTCCGCCCTTCAATAGAAAGATGTTCAAAGAAACAAGTAAGTTATTATATATAACTTTCATTTTTCGTTTGATATTTTGTGCCAGTTTATCAGGAAAAGAGTATTTTGTTCTCCTGGACTCTCTTTTTGGAAACAGTGCTTTTATTTTTCGCTAATATTTAATGAGGCATTCCGATTTTATATTTAAATTGCATCTTTGGATGGAAAAATGGCTATTGATGTATGCCAAATGAAAATCGGACATCACAGCTGAGGAAAGCTATGCACTCATGGACAGAATATTGACAATATTATTATGATATTGGAATATTGTCATTTACCTTAGTAGCACACTTCAATCAAAAGAACAAAGAAAGAAACAAGGGGGTCATGTCAGTGCTCTGTTTATGCTTCCTGATCTTTGTGCTCCATATTCTAGAGATGCCAAATTCTTATACTTATGGTATAAATAAAGTTTAGGATACCTTCTGATTATTTCACATTCCCACATATCAGAAAGATTGCTGCGAGTCAGAACTATGTGAGGGTTTGCTGTTGTTTGTCGTTTTTTTAAATCCACCTTTAGAAAAGAGTAATCTGTGTAGTGTTTCGTTCAGAGTTTGTTTAGACTCCCTTTTATCCTGCAGGTTCTGAAACAAAACAGACGAATGACATGGTGCATCCCTCCATTTATTCTGCCTGCCCACAATTCCGGTTGGTGATTAAACGATTCGCTTTAAAGAGCAGGTCAGACTTTGTCATGAATGATCTGCTGTGCTTCTGCCAGGAGATGAACGACTCATGTTCTTCCCGAGTTGAGCTCAGTGCTCGAGGGCAGAGGAGGGATTGTTTGCTCTTTTTTCCCTCGCTGTCTGCCATGCAGCATGTTTTCACTAAAATGAGTCAACATTGTTATTGAATATCATGAGAAGCGATGGCCTTAGGATTATCATTTGATGTGGGATTGTCGATGGGAAGCTCTAGTTCTCCTCCTGACATTACAAAGCTGATCGCTGGCGCCCCAGAATTTCAATTTTAATATTGAAGTATGCAAGTGTGTATTCTGATTTTTATGCGACCTTGATGAAATCCATCTCGATAAACAAAAAGCTGTGAGCTTTTTTTTGTTTTGTGAAGCCAAACATGTTCATGGTCTACTCTGTTGTCTCATTCACACCATGATACTTGTTTAAATAAACCAATTAAGACTTAGCCAGTGTGGATGTGATAGCAACTCAACCGTCGAGATACTGTGGAACATATGGATTAGGTTGATAGCAGCCGCGTTTCTACTTCATACTGCGTGATTAATGGCATTTTCTTCTGACTGTAAAACTTCTTTTGAATATTCGTTATCTCATGCAGTTTTCTCTCCATCTGTCCTTCTCTGCCCATTTGCCAGTGCGTAGGGATGGTTTTCAAAAGCAGATTTTGAAAATCAGAAGCTGTTTTTAGAGTTTACTGAACAACTTTGTGAGGAATAGGTTAGATGGTAATATGTCTGTTTACCTGAAACATTGATATTTTTGTTTTAAGTGAGGCTAGTGGAAAATGGCTACTTTTTAAAGGAGCAATATGTAAGAAATGTAACCGGGGCAATTTCACAAGTATGGTGCCAGCTGAACACCTAAGGGGAGCAAGCTTCCTGCAGTCAGCGCAAATTGGAAATTGGAAGTGAATCTTTCTAAGAAACCAGTTTTTTGCCCAGAAATAGTGGCTATGACATTTCAGCCAGACTTGTCCAACAAAGTAGGTATATATTGAAGAATTTAGGAGGGAAGAGAACAAATATTCTGACCTATGAGGTGAACATCCCTAAATGGGTGGAAAACCAACATTTTACTGGTAGAGGCGAGATTCATGTTGGCCAATATGGGCAAAAAAACAATATCACAATATTTTTTCAGATCATCAATTTCGATAATTATCACAATATGGGTCAAATTGTTATTTTATTCGGAAAAATAAAGACATATGAAGTGAAAAGAGCAAAACAGAGAAGCTATTTTAGCTTTAAACTTTTTTATATGTTTTTTTTTGAACATGCCTAACCTAAAGCACAGTGTTATGGCCAGATCTTGATTGGTTAGGTATTTGTACCATGCAACGTAACTCACCAATGATGGTGACTTCCAATCTAGGCGAAATTATCATGTGTATTTTAAAATTATCGTTACCAACTGCCTTCTCGGAGCTCATGAAGAGCATTGCAATCGCTGTAAACAGCAAACAGAATTTTCAAACAAAGAGCTGCATCAGGAAGAAGCTGTGCTCGATGGCTAAAAAAACAAAAACCTTTGTGGGTCATTGGAGGAAACCAATCAGTTAATGCGTGAACTGATATAGAAATAATTTACAGTAAATTATAAATTAGGAAAATCCCACACTAGTTGTCTCACAGGCTGAATTGAGCCAGGTAAAGTTAAGGCCACTCCCTTCATCTCAATGTGGTCCACTTAATTATGGAGAGGCCAGAATAAAGACAAATCAATGTTTATGTTGACATTTGTTGTTTTGGCCTGATTCGTAGGGTTAAGCGAGCCTTTTAGCCAAGTACTGCAAGGCAAGTAAATTTAAATCAATGTAAACCGTTTTTTTTTTTTTGACTCCATTCAGTCTCCCTTTATTGCCAAAAAAGGCTAGCTGTTTGTTTTCATTTGCTGCTGCTTGAGTGTCAGGGTGAAGCTGCCCGTGGTCTGAGTAGGCGTTTGAGCTGTCTTTATTCTGAAATGTTTGACAGCAGGTAAAAAAGAAAGAATAATAAACACATAGGAAGGTGACTGTGAAGCCAAAACTGAACCACATCACTGTGGTTTCAACAGTGTGTAGTTAAGTTATTTCTCAAACGCAAGGGAGTGTGTCAGACTGATTGGCTTGATCTTGGCTTGAAGGTTAGAAAGTTCGGTAAGGTCTATGAAGATGTCTAGATAAGGTGTTTGGAAGAGAAGTTTCTTTTTTTTTATTTTATCCCAAAGTGCAACTATTTTTAATCCGTTTTTATCATGGCAAACAAAACAACACTAGGTACATTTCATCTTTTAAACCTGAAGCTGATTTCAACTCTAGGGGTTTGTGAGTCATGTTTTTTTTCATATGCTCCATGAAGGAAAAGACAACAGCAGCTATGATAAATCCGTAACATCTGTGATTTTGAAATATCTCAATTTACTGGTAGCTGTGTGTTTTGTCAGAGTAATTACAGATCATTGCTGACGCGTGACACTGGTCTCCCCTTAAAAATGAGAAATTGTAATAATTGCCATGTCGAACACTCAACAGGCCACCAAGGAATACATGCTGTAGAACTTTATAGATTACCCCCCAATTGTTTAACCATTGTTCTTTTAATGAAATTCAAACAAAAATAACACGCATGTATTTTATTGAATAATATACAAATTAAATATATATTTATGTTTGTAATCCCAATGGTATTGTAGACCTAATTATATTGTGACTGCTCTTTCCCTCACAACCTTTGAAGGTTATCCATTCATTGCTCAATCCCATGTTATTCATTGACTATGATCTTAATGGAACTAGGGGGTAAATAGAGTGTCATTATTAATTTGTATTCCATGTGATAAATCAGGTCTTCATTTCCCTAAGATTTTACCTTTGATGGTGTTTTTTATGCAATGCTTAATGACCGAGGATCAAAACAAAATTTGCGGATGTTTATCTGGGTGCTGTTCTTATGTACAGCATATATTTTTATTAGTGCTCTCAAAATTAGTGATTTAACGCATACAATTATTTAGAAATATTTAACATGTTAAAAAAACACAATTAAAAGGGTGCAGGGGCGGCATGGTGGCACAGTGGGTAGCACTGTGGCCTTCCAGTTAGAAGGTTCGAGGCTCACCGGTGACCTTCCTGGACGGAGTTTACAAGTTCTCCCTGTGCTTGCGTGGGTTTACTCCAGGTACTCCAGTTTCCCCCACAATCCCAAAAACATGCGATTAGGTTAATTGAATAATCTAAATTCCCCTTAGGATGTGAGTGTGTGAGTGAATGTTGACCTGCGATGGACTGGCAACCTGTCCAGGGTGTACCCCTGCCTCTCGCCCAATGTGTGCTGGAGATAGGCACCAGCAGACCCCCGTGACCCCGAAAGGGAAGAAGCAGGTATGAAAATGAATGAATGAAAAGGGTGCAGGTCAGAAGTTTTGTCACAGTCTGTCATTTTAATGCTTTGATTTTCACCCATTTCATTGTTAATTCCTCCTCCTTTCAAGAAGTCTTATGTAAATTCAGTTTTTTCCCAAACTGCGTCTTTTATGTTTCCTATTGTGTTTATATTACTTGTTTTGTGATCAAGCTATAATAAATATGGCTTTCAAGCTAAGAGTTAATTTGGAGGATATTGATGGTTTATTGCAGGTATGTTGTTTATATGAGAAAATAGTTTCTTTTTCTTTAGTTTACAAATGCAAAAAAGTTGTTTTTATTAATTGACAGCACGAATATTTATAAATTCATTCGTTCATTTTCCAACCCGCTTAATCATTTTTCTGGTCACAGGTCGTGACAGGTGGCCAAGACCTCTCACATTCACTCCTTAGGGGAATTTAGAATATTGGGCGAGAGGCGGGGGTACATCTTGGACAGGTCGCCAGTTCATCACAGTCCTAAACAACAATCAAACAAAAATATTGTTCCTGTATTTCATTTCCATTGTCTGAATTTGTTCATGCTAAAAGCTATTCTCTTTATTACATTTTAACTATTTTCAAATGCCTTTCATTATTCTCTTATTAAAGTGCTTTTAATAATCAGTATTATTAGTAAAAATTAACATGGTTTTGAAACACACAACATCTTGTTGCAGAATTTCCATTGCCTCGAGGTCTGGAATTGTTCTTAATCTCCACAAATGTGTGCAGTGGGCTGTAAAATGTAGAAACATCACAACAATCTCAACAATAGCAAGCAGTAAACATTTTATAATGTTAAAATAAATATTTTTGGCAATGTATTCTCTGTCTTTTTTTATATTCAAAAATATATTAAAACATATGTTTTTTTTTTTTGTTTGTTTTTAAAGATTATCGTTTAGAGGAAAATGCCAGTTTGTGACAAAGGGTAAAGACTCAAATACAAGAGCTGAAACAATACAAAAAAAAAAACAAAATAACAGACAGAACCCACTGTGGAGAAAACTAATTAACTAATTAAACTAGAACATTCTAGAACATAAACTAACTAGAGAACATTAAAAACTCTAACAGAGTCAGTGCTATATTTAGCATAAAAAGCAAACTTGACAGACTCCAAGAGTAACAAACATAAATCAGCATTTAGCTTACTTTTATCTGTGGAGGAACACCACAATACACAGACATAGGCAACGGTGTGAAAATGAACCAGTGACAAAAGAAACAGCAGATCTAGATGGGAGAAAATCAGATAATAGGATTAGGGACAGGTGAGGAGGTAATTAGGAACTAACTGGCAGGGAGGGGCAGGAGCAGAGCGAGAGGGAGCTGCGCACAGACTAATGCGAGCATCACACTATGGATGCGATTCCAGTTCAGCTGGGAGGAACTGTGACCTGTGTCTTGAGCCACCACATTGGCGAGGTCAGGTCTGTGAGCTTTTTTGATCACTCATTATGAAAGTTGGTGTTGCTTTAAATTAGATTAGTGAGCATCCTGTTATAATTTAGAGAAGTTATATAGAGAATTGTTTATTTTTTAATGAGCAGGCTCATAATGCATGCAATCGCATCAATGAAATTCCGCATGGTTCAGGAACAAGAGGAAACCCTAACAAGGGGAGGAGACTCGGTTGGATTAGATATTATTTTAATAGTGATCAACCATCTGTACCACTGAAGAGCCATAGTGCATATATTTAGGGCTGTTTTTTGTGTGTTTAAAGGTTCTCATTTTTTTTCCCACTTTTGTTTACATTTATACCTTAAAATACCTACATAATGCAAATGTGACTAATTAGGACTTGCAGATCACGAAAGCAAAGTTTAGTGTCTTGTGGTAACTACAGAGGCTGCTGCATCTAAGTGGGTACTGCACAGAAGCATATTCAAAGAAAGCCAAGTGGAGGGAAACAGTGTGGAACTGGAATAAAAAAAGATTCTGATCCTTGAAATGATTGTAAGGGAAACTCCATTTGGGAGAGCTTCACTCATGAAGCTTGAAAGTCTTTATTTCAGATAAAAGTATCATTTCAGAGGCACATAATTCAAGTTGCTTGAAGTTCTGTGTGCAAATTCAACAGTGATATGTGTTGAAGTGGTCAGACAATATTGTGTCGCATTGACATGAGATAAGTCCAATCTGAAGTCCAGTCATTTTGGTGTAATTAGGGTTAAAACCAATGACTTTGTTCTTACAAAAAATCTTAAATTTTTAACTGAGCACAGATAAAGAAATGGATTTGAGATTTTAGATCTGCCTCCCCTCCTGTCTATCCCTTCAGCTCTTAGAGGGTCCGTTCATGAACAGTGAGCCAAGAACGTTCGTACCTCCAAAGAACGCTCATTGTGGTGTGTTTATCCGGCCTTACATTTAAACTTATGTTTCTACACGTAAGCCCTTCACCTCTGTTTTTTACACATTCACGTAAGGCAAAGAGGTGGATTCTAAAAATACGGGCTTTTAGGTAAAACTCGAAGCACAGTTCAAAACAAATGGGGAAACTTTTAAAAAAATATTTTTAGATTTCCTGTCAAGTCCATATTTAGGTCAGCAAAAGTAATTTAAAAGTCAAAAAAGTCAATAAAAGTTGAATAATGTGCTATTATTAGCCTTATAACATTAATGTTACGCAATAGATCTGCATACAGCACATTCAATTATTATTTGATAATTTTTATAGGTTTATAATTACAAAGTGATACATTTGTTCATCCTACATATTCATTTGGTTGATGTATACAGCTTCGTAGGGGTGTTTTGTCATAGGAGACTACTTCATCTGACACTACTCCTGAAAATGCAGTTTCACTTTGCCTGTTATGAGCCCACCCACAAAGGAGCCTTGTTTTAAAATGTAAGAAATCACAATAAAACTCCTCTAAACTATAACAGGGTGCTTTTTAATCTACTATCTAGCAATATTGACGTCCTAAAACTATACGTTTCCTTCATTTTGAGTAATCAAAGAACTGAAGCATCTGACCTCTCCAATCTGATGGCTCAAGTTGCATCACATGCTGCAAAGTTCTTCTCAGCTAAACTTTCATTCAGAATCGCACCACTCTTACAGAGTTTAGCCCCAACACTAATCTAACACATCTAAAGCAGTTAATTAAGACATTATTAGAAACTTCCAAAGAGGTGTGTTTAGCAAGTTGGAGCAAAACTCTGCTTGACTACAGCCCACCAGGATGGAACTTCTTAGCTTTGGGCTAAGTGGTACGTGTAAGTGAGAGAAATGGAATTCAGCCTTAAAAGTTCTTGCAAAAGTCATTATTATTCAATGTTAAGTGACATAAATGCAAATAGAGATCTCTCTGTGCTCAAGCTTGGACATGGTGGTGTGTTCTTCCTGAATGTTTTCATAAAGTTATAAGTGTAAAAAAGAAATATCCCAATACATCGCTCGGCTAAGTGTCACAATGACAAGCTTTTTGTTGATACACTGCACTAATAAACATGCCTCACATCCACAGCATTAAAGCCGTACACAAGTGATTTTCAATGAAAATGAAATAGGAGAATAAGAGGGTAAACCGAGGGACTGTTTAAATATTAAGCCTGGTAAGGTTGAGCTGAATTTTGATGTTGTACATGTCGAACATAAAGCAAACATAATTTGATTAATTTGTCTCCCTACCGAATGCAATCTGGGGTTCTGTGGTCTCCTCATTGTGCATGCTGTGTGTTTTCAGTCTGGTCCTCACAGCGCCTGCAATGTGGAGGCCAGGGGACCTAGAGACAGCTAATATACACAAACACAGATGCTCCCAATACAATAGTCACCAGTCAGTGTAATACTTGCCATTAGGTTTCGTAATGATCCTAATGGAGCTTGTGGAAACACCTGCTAATTAGATGCAGGCAAACTCAAGTCCTCATTAATTTAGGTGTTTAAGGGGACAGGAAGTGTTTCTTTGGGTTATTTATGAATAGACCGTAACATATTAAAGCTCAATTTGTCAATTACATTATAAATAACAGCCTTTTAAAATGTCAAAAAAGCTCTGAATTTTTTCTGAGTGCAACCTGTCAATTATTCTGAACTACTGCTGGTCACACTCCATCCTGGCATGTACATTTTGTCCGCCTCTGACTACATTTCTGCTACTTCTATTCATGTTTATCCCCTTGTCTGAGAACCATTAAAATGTCATTGTCTTGTGTTCAACCCTAGTCCAGTTATTTTGACTTGAGGTTTCTGACACTTGTGGTCTAGTCATGGTTAGTTCAGGACATTCTTCTTATGTGTCTTGTTATCTTTCTGTTCTTTATGTCTTGTATAGTGTGTTTTGTTTAGAGAATCATTATGTCTAATCGCAATTTCCATTGTTTGAGCACATGGCTTTTTATTGAGGGACCATGTGCTCTCTTGTCTTCATATTTGTGTCATTATCCCTTTAATTAATCTATAACGAGGCAGTTACGTTTAAGATTTTGCCATGTGTTCACAGTCTGGCACATGATCATTTTGAGTGTATACTGTGCTGGAAAAGCAGTTACCTGAATGTTGTGTATTTTGTTTATTTCCCAACTGCTGAGGTTTCCATTTTTGCCAGTTCCTATTTAATGCATTATGGGCGATTTCACTGAGCCAATGGTTATATATAACTTAACCACCACCGAAAAACCCTGCACCAGAAGGACATTAATTTTCAAAGATCTTTAATGTATGCAGATTTGTGACTCAATTACAGCCCTTGCTGCTGAAATTCCCTTTACCATTTTTCCTACTCCATCTACTTATACAGAATCTTAGATCAGTTGTGTGGCCATCAGCTAAAGTGCTTGAGAGCTTTTTAATTCAAAGTTTGACTGATAATTATCAGTGTACAATGAAAGTTTTGTATTTTTTACAGGGAAGTTTTCTATTTCAATTAAAGATTCAAATAGAGGAAAATTCATGGAAAAGGATCATTTCAAGGGCAGCACCCTTATCACATATCTATTTAATTATAGTTTGGCACAGCCTCAAAGCCAGAACATGTTTATTCATGATCCATTTTAATTTTATTTAAAATTCAGATTTTAAAATGATATATTGCTGGATAGCCAAAACTTAAACAACCACACTTGATTGATTTTTTTTGTTTTCATTTTAATACAAAAATTATTTGCAGACACCAAAGCAAATGAATTACTTTGAATTGTTACTGTCATATAAAAAAATAATAAAAAGTATGATTATTTAAGATAGCTATGTTTAAATTGTAAGGCTGGTCCATAGGTCAACCATGGATGAAGGTTTCGGCTGTGTTCTGTTGTTCAGAGCTTGCAGGAACTTTAATTATTAAATATAACTTTTATCTGACTACATATTTTTATAAGAAGGTTATTGTTTACCTTTATATAGTAAACTATGTATTAGAATTATAAGAATGCACTTACTTGTTATAATAAACCCTTTAAACCTTTGTTACATAATGTGATACTTCAGTTATTAACATTATTGTAGAAAGTGATTAGTGAGTAACTAGTGACAAGATTGAACATCTCAACTTATTAACAAAAACTAAGTTACACAGCAAAAAGGCGAAACAATAGCAAAGTCTATGTGATCTGAAAAGGCTCTAAGCCTTCCAGATCATGGGCATATTCATAGACAAACAGCCACAAGCTCTTCTTGTGTTCCTCCCCAAATACCATCCCGATCCAAGTGCAGTCCCACTGGACAGTCTAGTTGAAATGTAACTCACCTTTGCAACACAAAGCCGTTTCAAGGAGTGGTTGAGAATCTCTCATTATTAATATATACTCATCGAAGGGTTTAGCTGCATATTCAGAGGCACCTATACATTGCTTTTATATGTATACTGTAAAATTGGTACCAAAGCAATCACATTTACCATATTCATGAGATAAAACAAAGAGCTGTGATTGTCATGTTAGCTGTTTACTGTTTCAACACCGCTGTTGTACTGAAGATCCTCAGCTATTCTCTTCTTTAGATTCTCTTTCAGGTCATTGTGCTTGTCCTTTTGTCATACAATGTGCTGTCTGCACTCACAAAACTGGTCGACCGATCCGGCATTCATCGTTCTGCCAAGAATCGGTCAGATGTGTTTCAGTTGCCTGCAACAGCTCATGATCGACTCATGATCGTAATTCACGCCTTTTCGAAATTACAGTGTTGATGTAAAAGTGGTCACTAAAAAGGATTGTTTTGAAATATGTTATTGTTTTATGAACAAAAAGTTGATGTGTGAAGGTCTTAAGTGGCAATGTATTTCCTTCATGAATAAAACATGTCCACTGCCTCCTTTAGGGTTCAGTTTATGGAAAATATGAGCACACTTCTTTTGACCTCAGGACTCCACACAGACTTTTGAAGCTATGGCTTCTCACATGCAAAATGACCAATTGCTATTTAAAAGGAGAGAATGGGCGCTGCACAAGATGGACATGTTAATAGTAGAGAGGATCCTGATGCCACTGTCAGAGGCATTTTTAGATGTAATTGTTACAAATGTTTAATGATTAATAATAAATCCCTTGATGGATTTAAATTATTTTAGAGCACTTGTGTACACACACCAATGAGCCACATTTCTGCACACTTCCACACCTTGAACACTGTGATTTTAATCTAAGCTCCCTTTTAACCTCCTGTATTTCCTTTGGAATTGGCTGAGTCACAGTCCTGCTGTCTAGATATAATAAGAGAAATCAAGCAACCTCACTTCAGTGTTGGTTATTTTTGCAGGGCCCTCGTCCTCTTTACTGAGGGTCACATTGCTTTGGGAGATAATGGAGCTGCCGCCTCAGCCTTGATTGGAAGCGAGGTGTCCCAGGCAGAATGATTCATTGTGGAGTTGGTTTGAAGCACCAGTTCAAATATGTCCTTTCTCCTGTAAATCCCTTTAGTAGAGGCACAAAGTCACAGGGCTGTGCAGATGCACTACTTTTTTCTTTTCTTTTGTCTGTTCAAAAGATTTTGTTTTTAAACTACTTACCAGGCATGAATTAAAACGGTACATAGTTGCCCCTTTGGGTGTTGCAGCATGTAGCTTCCCTGATTTCTTTCCCTCGTCAATTGGAATAGCTAGGGTTGGTTTTCCCTCTAGAAGCCACGGTTTTCCCACACGTCTACAACATGCTAATTAAATATTCTAAAACTTTTAAACTGACTTTTAAACTGCCAAAAAACTTGCTCATAAAAGAACTAATCTATATTAGGGTCATCCTGTGAAGCTTCTTTAAAGCATCTGCATAAAAATGCAATATAAATTCCATTTGACTTGACTTGACATTGCTAGTTTTCCTTAGTAAAACATTTATTACATTAAAAAATGCTCCCTTTGTTTCACAAAGCTCCAAACTATTGTACATTTCTTTACTTCATTCTAAACCCGGTTCATTTTATGATTTCTGGGATGAATGAGATTTGCATATATGCTATAAATCCCCACAACAGCAAAAACTGCAAAAATCACAAAACCCTTGAATGTAATTTTTAAATGTGAAACATTAAAAGTAACTCCAAACAGCTTATGTTGATAAATAATTAAAAGAACAAGCTATTGTGTGATCTGGGTGATCAAAACATTTCACCTTTCAGATATCTAGCAACACTAGTGATGTTTCGACAGCACAGAAAGCAGATCTAACCTGGCCTCATCACTTTTTGGGTTCCCCTGAAGCTCATTTCTGTGTTGTCTGTATTACTTGGAGTACACTTGGATTTGAGGGTTGTGTTATTTTTCATTAGTTTTATACATTTTTTTATCTGTCTCTTGTTGAGTCAACCACCATATTCATCCCCAATTTGTTAGAATCTTTCGCTATTCACAATGTGTTATCTGGGCTTGCCTTGTACTGTGTTGCGAATATGAACATACAAGGCTAGATTACTCACATGGGTGCATCCATGTTATACCTATAATATATAAATAATTATTCATAATCTTACAATATCATATTGAATACCTCGAAGCTGCTATTTGTTTCTCTTAATTTCAGTGTTTCCTTGCCACTACAGCTCAGTTTTGTGCACAGATTTAGTAAACTTTAACCTGTTGCATTTTTAATATATACTTTTCCTTGTGCTACTCACCACTACTTTTTTAGCAATTTCATCAAAATGATCAAAACTTTTCCAATATTGAATCAATGATCAAAATTATGAAAGCTAAATGGAGAAAGACTGATATGTTTCCGGTTGAGTTGCCAAAGACTCAAATGCTCAGATTTGTTAATTATGAACGATTGCAAAAAGCAGATTGTCTGCCAGAAATGTCATAACATTATCAACTATTTGTCATCTGCTACATGTTTGATCACAGATCAGTCAAAATGGCGGCATAAAAGAATAAAAAAGAATTCCACCCATTCAGTTTATTAGGAGCAATTGATTAATATATACTCATCAAAGGGTTTAGCTGCACATTCAGCGGCAACTATACAATTATACCCAATTATATATGTTGTGGAGGAAGCAGGAGAAAGCTCGGACGTAGTAAATGAATTTGTTCGATAAATACATTGGCGTGAAATAATAGGATAATTGGTAGCTCAGGAGTCACACCCTAATAACTACTCCTAAAATATGTTTAATCTTAAAATACTACGGGAATCTGATTGCCATTCAGGGAGCCCTGATCTTTACAGCATATCGATTAGTACACATCAACACATTATTTCACAGGAATTAAATTCCAAAAACCAATCATATTATTATTTGGCTATTTCACACAGCCGCCATTTTTAGAATGAAAGAGAGCACCCAAAACAACCATTGTATTGATGACAAACCTGTTAAATAATGTTAAACATAATATGTTATTGGGTGGCACAGTGGGTAGCACTGTGGCCTTCCAGTTCGAAGGTTGTCTGTTTGAGCCACGCTTTCTGAAGCTCTTTTGATGTTTATGTCAATTTTGTCGGACACAGCCTCGAACCAAATCACTTCAGTCTTGAGCCTGTAAGTCTCTGTGATCAGTTTTACCCTGTATACGTCCTTTTTTCAAGGCGATGGGTAAAATCTGTGTTTCTCCTGGCTGCAGTGGATTCATCTCGTCGAGTGTTTTGGCTTCAAACACGCCTGCGCTGCTCTCGTGAGGCGAGAGTGCGTGCATTGCAATGCTCTCCCTAACCGCACACTAAGGTACAGGAGATCCTTTTTTGAGGAAGCGGGCACCGGAGCTACGGCTGCCCCGCTGAATTGGACTAGCTCCTCCGAGGCCTTGGCTGACAGCGCCTGGGTGATGACGTCAGGCGATCCCTCGCGTCACCCCCACCCTCCGGTCTGCGGGCATCTGTGTTGCTCTAGCTTCACAGATGTCGCCGTATGACCCTGTAGATGATTTGCTGTCCATCGCAGCATCGAAAGGGCACCTTCTTCCACGTCCTCTGACTCTGATTTGCCGCCCTCCAAGGCCGCGGCGGAGATCGTCTAGAGGTGCTTTTGCCCTCTGAATCGGCTCCGTCACGGTTGGATGACTGGTACTATGGCAAGCGCCGGGACACCCTCCGCCAGTACCTTTCTTCTCGGAGGTGCATGAGGAGCTTACAAAATTCTGGCAGGCTCCCCTATCTGCGAGGGTTCGTACCTCCTCCCCCTTCACCACTTTGGCACAAGCCACAGCTAGGGGATACCTGGCTCCTCCGCGGGTGGAGCAGGCTGTCGCAGTGCACTTGTGCCCCGACAATCCTGCCACTTAGCGGTCCCGTCCGGGTGTCCCCTCCAAAGCCAGGAAGTTTTCGTCAGCCCTGATGACGAAGGCATACTCGGGCATAAGGGACCTCGAGTCCTTACAAGACTTACGCTCGGCTACGGGTCTCGCCCTTCGGGCTACGAAATCCGCAGCGCAGAGCATCGTTCGCACAATGTCCACACTAGTGATCCAGGAACGCTATCTGTGGCAGGCGTTGATGCTAGCTGAGGAGCATAACAGGTTCCTCGACGCGCCTGTTTCACCCCATGACCTCTTTTGTGTCATCGTGGATGACTTTGCATCGAAGGTCTCCATGATCAGGAAGTAGGCAGAGGTTCTGGGTGAGCTGATGGTTCCGTGCTGTAACTAGTGCGGTTCCGAGACACTCGGTGTGGCACCCTCTCCGCCTGCCGGACACCAGAGAGTACCCCCCGTCACTGTCTAAGACTCCTGCCAAGTGCTCGAGAAAGACCCCTGCACGACGGAGGGCACCGTCATCCTCAGAGGGCTCTTGGAAACAGACGAGGGCTTCTTCTCGTAAGAAGCGCCCTTGAGGATGACATCTCGGGAAGATGCAAGATCTTTCAGGGTCTCACCATCGACCCGACTCTCCCTGGAGGTGGGGGGGGGGGACACCACATGCACCTCGCTGTCGTCCTTCGGGATGGCGGCACCTCTTGTGTCAAACAAAGATTTAGCATTTTTCCCGAGATTAACGGTCTCGCATGCCCACTCGTCGGGGTTACATCTTCCTCATACCTTGACGAAGTCCCCGACACTGGCACGAGCACCGTTGGCCCAGTCGGGGACATGGCGGCAGTAGCCCCTGCAGCTTCTGCAGCTACAACTTACAGCACCCAGGGCCCCGCCCTGGTGATTCCGCTACCAAGCCTGCATCTGTGTGGCCCCACCTTCATTGGCACGTCCGTAGTTGCATCCCTGACAGCTTACCTGGGAGCCTGGCGGAAGCTTTCCGGGGTCAGTCAGATTCCTCCAGATTCAGTTCGTAAAACCCCCCAGGATTCGAGGCGTGCTAGAGACCCCTTTTCCCTGGTCAGGCGCCTCACTCCTGCGAGGGGAGATCACTGCCCTTTTGAACAAAGGAGCAGTCGAGCCGGTCACTCCAGCCGATGTGGAAGCTGGGTTTTTCAATCCTTACTTCCTGGTACCCAAGAGGTCAGGCGGGTTGCGACCAATCCTGGATCTGAGGCGTCTTAATCAGGGCCTGGCTTCGATTCAAGATGCTGACGATCCGCAGCCTTCTGCCGTGCGTTCGTCCTGGAGATTGGTTCGCCACAATAGACCTAAAGGATGCGTACCTCCAAGTGGCCATGGCGCGTCGTCACAGACCCTTTCTCAGGTTCTGTTTCGAGGGCCCACCCACTGCCCATTATCTGCACCCAGTTGGAGTGTAGTGTATGTGTTTGTGTATATGTTGAAGAGATAAGTTCAAAATTAAAACTGAGGAGTGATGTCCTGGAGCACCACCGTTGGTTGACAGCTGACGTCCAGGCACCACCCCCCATTCCCTGCATGTCTAATATGTATGTAAAATAAGAGGGCAGTCTACTCCGCCCTAGAATTTTTTTGGGGGGACACCAATCTGCAGCCCCACCCATCAGATCTGGACGGAGAGACTAGCCCTCCAATCCAAAATGTAGTGTGTCCTTGCAAGTGATATTTGGGGCACCGGGGGGGAGACCGGCTCACGAAGCGGGTCAGTGCCAGATGTTATTGGTCCTCTGACCGCTCCAGGAGGCAGGCCCCTCTCCAGTGCCCTGGAGATGTTGAGTGTCTAGTTGAATTAAAACTGGGGGTTAGTTTTAATTCAGTAATAGGCCGACCCCCCCCCCCCAATCCCCCACAGAGACTGAGACCCCCGGGGTCCTATGTGTGGGGGTGAAGGAAATGTACCAGGAGCCGATGCGGGCACCACGCCGACGAGCCGACCGCCCCCCACCCAGGGGTGGCACCGCCCCCCGCCCCGGGGACACGGTAGAGTCATCAAGGGGGGGATGCGGGAAACCAGGCGGCAGCTGCCCCCCTTGGGATCCCATTCATACTCATTCGTTCACACTCATCCAATTACCCCTACGCCCACACATACACACGCATTCACTCACACACCCCCCTATACATGCACACTCACACACACCCATACACGTCCAAGAACTGCTGGTCGCGTGTGCACAGAGTCAGCAGTACCTTTTCGAAGGTCATCTGGGCTGCTCTCACCCCGCTACGCCAGGCAGGCAAATGGATCCTGGATGACTGGCTGCTGCTAGCCGCGTCCAGAGACCAGTTGATCACACAGAGGGACATGGTCTTGGCGCACATGTCGCGCCTGGGGTTGCAGGTCAACTGGGAAAAGAGCCAACTCACTTCGGTGCAAAAGCTACTTTTCTTGGTACGAGTTGGATTCCGTGAACATGAGGGCGCATCTTACGGCAGCACGCGCCCAAGCCTTGCTGTCTCAAAGCGGCATCACATCGCCGGACGTCCCACTGAAACTTTTTTAGAGGCTCCTGGGGCATATGGCGGCTGCAGCCTCGGTGATTCCACTCGGGCTCCTGCATATGCAACGGCGATGATTCAAGGCCAATCCTGATGCGTCAAATAATCAATTTTTCCTCCCACCCATGTACTTCCAGTGTGCCTTTTCTCACAACACCAAAAATTTATCTTTGCATTGTTTTTATCATAGTATGCAGATTAACTTTGCAAAAATATGGCTATCTTCCTGTAGAGTGTTTTAAAAATATATCAAAAGTAGGTTTTGAAGAAACACCTTTAGACATTGCTCTGTCTGGTTTTCTGGGGTCAGTTGCAGTATGTCTTCGGTATACTGAGCGATTGGCAGTTTCAGAGAGCACCTGCCATGAAGCATATGTTAAACTTAAATTTCTGTGCACTTTTTGGTTTTGATCCACGTTATTGCTGGTCAGGGGGAAATAGAATCTTCAATTTCCCAACATTCCCATTAAACATTGAGTGCTCGTGTTTAGAGCCAATAGAAATATGGTTACCATGTGTCCTCTGAGGAAACCTTGAGTGCTGCTTGACCTCTCTAAAACCTGGAGGATATTGCTTCCTTGGATGTTCTTTTGCAAACCCTAGTTTGATTACAGTGAGTTGTGTGTGCTGGAACAAATTTACTGTAAATGTACAGTTAACCTTTTATACAAATCAATGCACAGATCAGGAGTATATACCTAGATGTTTGAATCTACAGTTATATTGTAGTCTTCTAAAGTTAACCTACCATTTACATACAGATGGAGTATTTGCACTTGTTCCAGAGTATTGTGATTGTATTTTAAAAATGAATTGCATGACCAAAAAGTAACTAATGATTAGGGGTAAACGCATATATTCAATATTAAAATATGAAAATATATTAATATGGTTAAAAAATAATGGCAGTACAATGACAAATGCAACATTAAACATTTTATTATAATCGTCTAAATCATATTTTCAAAATGTGCTTTGTTGTAATGTTACATTTAAACACTGGTTGTTGCGTATCTGCTTCTCTAGCCTTAGATGAAACTGAACAACGCCTGTGTTGATTTTACCATACCTTTAGTGCCTTCTGTCTGAAAAATACCCTTGTTATATTTCACAGGACGCGCAAACAACTGTGGTAATTGTGTAAAAAAAACATATATTGCAGGATTGCAGTTTACATTGCCTGTAATAATATGCATGTGTATAATCTGTTTCTTGCGGTAAAATGTATAAAATAGAAATTGAAAAGCCAACCTTTTTGAACATTTTAGGCATTGTGCACTTGACATTTTCCTCTAACTTGCGGCATTTTTACTTGTATCATTATCAGCGGTGAAGAGCATGAGCAGCTCTACACATTGATCATTTCTTTCATTAAAATATTAAATTTTTAATTAAATATAATTACATACAAAACGCACAAAAAAAACGTTATTATTGACTTGCTTTTACTTATAAATGCGCAGCTCCTTCTGAAAAACAAAGAATCATTAACTTGTTTGTAGAAGTGTTATTTTCTTTCTGCAGTTTTAAAAATCTCTCTGTCACAATGTATACCACTGCTAATGCGGAAAGCTGCTACTGCTTTTTCTATTAGCCTTAAGCTGTGTCATTGAGATTACCACCACTTGCTTTTTGTCTGGAAGCGTTTAAATGATGCATTACCACAAGAAACAGATTATACACATACATTTGTGGATTAAAAAACATCATCTAAACTATGTAATTTCAGTTCATATAATACAAGTGTGTGAACATGTCAATGCCAACACACAGAGAGACAGCAATACTGTCATTTCACACAATCCACAGTGATTGTAAAGTCCAAGGTGAGGCCAGGCAGCCGTTGAAATTCAGTGATTTTGAAAAAAAAAAATCCAAAATGGCCAATTTAAATGTAAAAAATGTTCACATTACTGAATAAATGATAATTTAATGTTTTTTGTTGTTCCTATAATGCCAGGTTAGGTATGGCCTCACCTGCCTCCGATGACTCCAGTGTAACATCCGTATAAATCATGAAAGAATCGTTTTCAAGACTGTTTAATAACCTCTCGCCACTAAGGCTTTTTATTGTTGCTTTCATATTGTCAGAGACTGACTGGGGTATTGATTGGCCGCTCATGAGCCTCTGGTGCTTTTAGAGCACACACGGACACACACACACACACAGACAAACGCAGAGCCAAAAAAGCTTGGAGCATCTGGAAGAAGGCCAGCACTGGCAACCAGTTCCTCAGCACAATATTGACGAATCAGAGCTGAAAGCTATTGGTCTGTAGTCAGTCCATTATAAATCCTCCATTTAATAGATTTTTTTGCACTTGGCCATGCTTGGGGAAAAAGAGACTACAAGCTTAGAAAGTTCAGTCAAACGTATCTGGTGACTTTTCAGGACTGAACGATCTAAGAGAGAAAGGCTCTTTTTGCTTCTGCTCCTATTTATACTCACTGATGTCTCCTGAAGATGTCTCAAGTTGGTTTAACCAGTAAAGACTCAGCATGATTTAACTTTTTCTGTGAGCGTACTTATTTTCCATGAACCTGTGATCTTTGTGCTTTTTTTCAGCAGATGAAAAGCCTTTTTGATTTAGTGCAGTGTAAGTTATTCTCAGTTCTATCTACAGATTTCAGAAGCTCTGAGTGTGTTGGTGCTGAAGTTATTCATCTCCTGAAGCTTGCACAGTAAATTATGCTGTTACAGTATAAAACCGCAAATATATTTTTCATCTGCAGAACAAATACATTCTTTATTCATCAATATTTCCATATGCATCATGCAAGGGAACGATAAGCACGACAGAATGAAATCTGAATGAAGCAAAACTTCTTATTTTGATATGTAAAACATCTATTACTGCAGTTTGCAATTTGGAAATGTGTTAAAGGGCCTGTTTTCAGAAAATGCCAACTTTCGTTGGGCAGAGTAGGGAAGGTTGTAGGTGTGGCTAAATGGAAAGAGAGGATATGAGCTGTATTCATGACACAGCCCCAAGTAATGCGAGCGTTAAAGATGGGTAGTGATTTTGAATTAAGTAACAGCAAAAGCACTTTGCAGGATTCTGCTGAGGTTGAGGATTTCTCTTCTCCCGAATTACCAGGTCTAAATGGAAACATGCTTAGTGAGGCAGGTTAAGAGCTTTTTGAACCGTTATCACCCGCCAGAAGCCAGGCCCTACCATAGACTGTAAAAAAGATAGATGACGTGACGACACCTACTGCCATTGGGCTCAAATGGAGCCATTTCAGAGCTGGTGAGGAGGCTGCCATTAACAGCTGCACATGCGCACAAGAGACTTCCTGTTAATGGTAGAACCGTTGTGGTTCCAGAGCTCCGCCTCGAGTCTTGCTCACACATGCCCCTTTCATACGCTGCCTGTTATATACAATTTATTTTGTAATTTTAGTAAAGAATTTGAAAGCGACTTCTCTTAATTTGATCATTGGCAGCGTAAATGACATTTCTCACAACATGATAACAGTGGCTCTGTCTTGTGTAGCTGTCAGTCACATGGTCCCGCCTAGTTTTTTAGGGGAAAATTTAACCATTTTGTACCACAAGAAAATAAACTTGAGCCGAGAGACAAACTATTGAAGTTCACTGGATAAAGTTTGAAAACCGTTTGTGTAAATGCTCTACTTGGATGGCGATCATTCTGCAGCCAGCGTCATGGGGGCGCTCCCCCAGTTTGGCTTCACTACTCCAGCCATGTGAGACACACTTGTTCAGTTTTGTGCTCAATCTTAATCACGATCACCTGTCTTTAATCACATAGTTATCCAATTCTCCAGCTACACAAAAGAACCCCACCTCCCATAAGCCCGGTGTCCGTCGTCAGTCATTTCCCTGTGAATCACTTCCTGGACTCCCTTCGTTGGCTTGTTGTCTCTGTGAGTGTTTTCGTTTCACCTGTCTACTTACCTGTGTTATGCCTCCTCAGATCCCAGGTGTTCCTTCTCTGTGTTTCCTGTTCTTTGCGATCTTCACCACTGGCTTGGTCCCCGAGCAGAGTTCACTGGTTAGCACTTGTTAGGTCCATGGCTGGTGCCCTCTCTCGCCCATACCCAGGGTTTGATGCACCCGATTTTGCCATTTGAGAAGAACAGTGAAGATCTTAAGCTTTTATCAATGTTTGTCAAAACAATATTTCCATGGGGTTCTTGTACTTGGGTTCCAGAGCTTCCCCTCCTTCTAGCACTTCATCTTTTAAGATGTTAAGTCACAGATCTGATTTATTCAGGACTGGATGAGAAAATGTATTTAAGCGAGGTACAAATCTCACACACAAGAAAACTTTCGACCATCATTCACAGCTACTAGCTAGCATCCGGGAGAAGAGTTTGGTTTCTGTGGTTGAAGTGTACGGATGGTGGGAGGGGTACAAACTCTTTAAAACTCTTTCTTAGGAAAGACTTGATACAGAAAGCACTATCACATTTGAAACACAAATCAGAAGTTTCCTCTAACACATGAAATGTACTTAAAAAAAATCTTAAAAAGTCACAACTATCAGTTGATTCATTCCTTTTCATATAAAGAACATATTCATGCTTGGTTTTTGATTGGACTGAGTTTAAAAGACAAATGGACAGACCAACTGTACTCAGCTTAGCAGAAACATGATTGTTTTCCAGGTCTGTCACAGAATGCAGTAGGGTGAATATGTAAATAGAGTGGAGAGTTCACAATTAGAAATTACTAACTAGAATTGAAGTGCCAAAAAGTCAAAATAGCAAACACATAGACTTGAGACAATTACCGTATTTTTCGCTGTATAAGATGCATTGGCATATAAGAC
>SRMA01027239.1:26096-52844 GCA_007224835.1 Danionella cerebrum
GAACATATTAACGGGCAAATTAATTTGCAGGCGAAGGTGATTGATTAGCAATCAGCGGGGTATAAAGCCGGGCGTGCCTAAGCCTCAGTATGCAATTTTCCTTCGGAGCTGACTGAGTGAGACTCTCCTGAACTTTGACGCTTCTAGCTTGAAAGATCAGCAGGTTGCTTACCTCTTGGCTCTTTTGGTATGACCTCTGCTAGCTCAGAATAGCATGCAACCAACAGCCAGCACCTCGAAGATCTTCTCAGGCAAGCCTGTCCAGTGATTCAGCCGTTTTCTCAGTATCCTGTCCATTTTTCACGACACGATGAGCAAAACGTGCACTTTTCCTGGCTGTTGTGGGCTTCTCGTTGAAAAGACGGTCACGGGAGTTGCGCGATGTGTTTGGTTTCCAGCACACCGACGCGGCTCTCGTGAAGCGCGAGTGTTTGCATTACAGCACTCTGCTGAGTCGCACGCGGAAGTTTTGGGTAGAGCGGCGTCAGGTGATTCCTCGCGTCATCCCCAAACACCGAGCGTGCTTCCCGTCTGGTCTGCGGGTGAATCGAACGGCGCTTCGGTGTCGCCCGGTACCTCGTATGATCCTGTAAACGATCTGCTCTCCCACGCAGCATCGGAAGGGGCGCGGCTTTCGGTTCTCCAGTTAGGCCTGCCTCCTTCGGGATTGCAGCCGAGCTGGAGCCGGAGGCGTTCGCGGTGCTCTCACAGCCGCAGCCTCGATCGGCGGGAGGTGACTCCTCCCCCCCGAGTTGATGCTGTCACGGCTGGAGAATTGGTGGCTAGGCAGGCGCCGGGACAGGTTCCCCGCATACCGCTAGTGCCTTTTTCTCCCGGAGAAGCACGAGGAGCTCACTAATTCTGGCAGGCTCCCCTGCCCGTCAGGGGATTGAGCTCCTCCCTCTTCACCACTCTGGCCAATGCAGCAGATACGGGTTACTCTTCGATTCCCCGAGTGGGTGGGTTGTCGCGGTGCTTACCCCGACAGCGCTGCTGCTTGACGGTCTCGTTCGGGTGTTCCCGCCAAAGCTGGGAGGTCTCATCAGTCCTGATGATGAGAGCTTATTCAGCTGCGGGTAAATCTGCTGCATTAGTGCATGCTATGGCGACCTTACAGGTCCTCCGTGTCATGCACCAGGGTGGTGGTGACCAGCAGTCTCTCTGAGACTCGCTTTCAGCCGCTGATTGTCGCCTCGTGCTACAAGATCAGCCGCGCTGAACTTCGGTCACGCGATGTCCACACTTGTGGTCCAGGAACGCCATCTGTGGTTCGAGCAGGCTTCAATGTGTCCCGAGGACCGATTTCGGCTTCCGTACGCGCCTGTCTCCCCGGATGGCCTCTTTGGCGTCGCCGTGGAGATTTTCGTCAAAGGTCTCCACGATCAGGAGGCAGGCGGAGGGTCTGGGTATAGTTCCACATCAGAAGCAGCAGGCGTTTCTTCTGGGCCGGAACCCTCTCCGCCTGTTCGCTGCCAAAGAGTACGTCTCCTGCCTTGGTTTACTCATTCGACCTCTGGTCCGGGGAAAACCCCTGCATGCGGAAGACGGAGCCAACCTCTGAGGTTTTCGAAAGCAGACGAGGGTTTCTAGTGAAACTCCCCTGAGGTTTGGCGACTCGGGAGGAAACGAGCTCTTCTTTGGGTCTGGTCATCGACCCAGCTCCCCCAGGGGGGGGGGAGTCCACCACACACTCCTCGCTGCCGCCCTCCGGGGCGGCGGCACCCATTGTGTCAAAGATAGAACTCACTTCCTCCCGAGAATAGCGGTCTCGCATGCCCGACGGTCTGGGGTTCCTCTTCCTCGGTCTTCGACGAAGATCCCGACATGGGCCCGAGCCCCGCTGGCCATGGCAGAGAGCGCGGGGGCACACCACCCCTGCCCTCATCTGACCATCTCCCAGGGTCCTTCCTCAAGTCCGCCTCCGGAAAGATAAAGAAGGGGACCATCGGCACGTCCCGACCACGACCCCTGTCAGCTTACCTGGGAGCCTGGCGGAAGCTTCCCGGGGTCTCACAGTGGGAGGTCCGGACAATCCGGCAGGGCTACGCGATTCTCAATTCGTGTCCGCCCCCAGGTTTCGAGGTGTGCTTCACCTGTTCCCCGAACAGGCGCCTCATTCGTGCGAGAGGAGATCGACGCCCTTTTAACAAAAGGTGCGGTCGAGCCGGTACCCCCAGCCGATATGGAGCGAGGGTTTTACAGCCCATACTTCCTGGTCCCCAAGAAAGCAGGCGGGCTGCGACCAATCTTGGATTTGAGGCGTCTAAACCGGCACCTGGCCAAGTACCGGTTCAAGATGCTGACGGTCCGCTGCATTCTACCATGCATCCGTCCTGGAGATTGGTTCGCAACAATCGACCTGAAGGACGCGTACTTCCAGGTAGAAGTGGTTCCAAGGCACAGACCCTTTCTAAGGTTCTGTTTCCAGGGCCATGCTTACCAGTACAAGGTCCTACCCTTCGGTCTTGCCCTATCCCCTCGCACCTTTACGAAGGTTGTCAGGGCCGCGCTAGCCCCCCTCCGCCGGGCAGGCATTCGGATCCTGGATTACCTCGACGACTGGCTTCTCATAGCCTTGTCCAGAGACCAGTTGATCCGACACCAGGGCAAGGTGCTTTCACACTTAAACCGTTTGGGTCTGAAGGTCAACTGGGAAAGAGCCACCTCACCCCCGTGAGAGTCATCTCTTTTCTCGGGATGGAGCTGAACTCCGAGAGCATGCTGGCGCGATTATCGGTAGAACGCACCAGGGCCTTGCTGACCGCCCTCTTCGCGGTGTCCTCTCGACCAGTGGTCAGACTGAAGTTAATTCAGAGGCTCCTGGGGCATATGTCAGCCGCAGCCCCAGTCATTCGACTCGGGCTCCTGCGTATGCGACCACTGCAGCAATGGCTTCTCTCGCGAGTTCCGAGTTGGGCATGGCGTCAGGGAGCGCTACGTCTGCCCGCGGCAGACATGCTCCCTTACCTGAAGGTCTGGAAGACGGAGTGCTTCTGAGGTCTGGGGTGCCTCCTTCGAGCCACCCCAACCGTGTGGTGGTCACCACCGATGCCTCCAAGACTGGTTGGGGCGCCTTGTGCGGTTCCCACCGAGAGTCCGGTGCCTGGACCGGAAGACACTCTTGCTGGCACATAAACCGTCTCGAGCTAGTTGCAGTCATTTTAGCGCTACGGCGCTTCTGCCCGCTCCTCCGGGGGCGGCACGTGCTGGTCAGGACCGACAGCACTGCGGTAGTAGCGTACATCAACCACCAGGGCGGTGTACCCTCCCGCTTCCTGCACTACCTCGCCCAACAGCTGCTCCTCTGGAGTTAGAACGACTTCCGTCGCTCGAGCCTTCATATCCCTGCGGAGTGTAACAGGATCGCGGTTCCGCCGTCCAGATTCCACCCCTCGACAGGAGATTGGCGACTCCATCCTCGGGCTGTTAGCAGATTGGGACATCTTCGGCGAGGCCCAGGTACCTGCTGCCTCCCGTGTGAATACCCATTGCCGGCTCCTATTCCTGTCCCTGGCTCCTCTCGGGACAGATGCGCCGGCTCACTGCTGGCCCGGGAACAAACGCTTATGTGCGTTTCCCCAGTGAAGCCTCCTAGCACAACCTCTGTGCATGGTCAGGGGGGGACGAGCGCGGGCTACTCTTTTTGCCCTCTTCTGGCCGAACAGAGTATGGTCTCCAGACCTCTCTGCGCTCGTGACAGCCCCCCCTTGGCCGATTCCCCCTGAGTCCAGGTCTGACTCAAGGGGGGGGGATACAGGCACCCGCGGCCAGACCTCTGGGCCCTACTTGTATGGCATATCTGTCAGCGGTGGACCCCGAGCCTCTACCACCCCTCGCGGTGACTACCTATACCATGCGTTAGCCCCCTCCACTGAGTGTGCTACGCTGGCACGTGGGGCCGGTTCGTCGAATGGTGCTCTTCCCGCCAGGAAGACCCCGGGACATGCCCCATCTGGGTCGTGTTGACCTTCTCCAGGAGAGGTTCGATCGGGGGCTGTCCCCATCGTCCCTCTAGGTCTACGCCGCCGCTATTTCTCCTTCCACCTCCGGGTTGAAGGGAAATCAGTGGGTAGCCACGCACTATGGTGAGATTTCTCAAGGGGGCTAGGCGCCTCCGGCCTCCTAGACCACCCTCCATTCCTCTTAGGACCTCTCCGTCGCCCTTCGGGGCTGCGGAAGTCACCTTTTGAGCCCTGGCATTTGGCAGAGCAGCGTGTCCTCTCACGGAAGACCGCACTCCTGCTTGCTTTGGCCTCATTTAAGAGGTTGGGAGATCTCCAGGCACTGTCCGCCGACGAATCCTGCCTGGAATTCGGCCCTGGTGATTCTCTGGTTACCATCAGACCCAGGCCCGGATTCATCCCCAAAGTCCCATCCGTCCCCTTCCGGGACCAGGTGGTGACCCTGCAAGCTCTGCCCCGGGAGGAGGCAGAACCAGCCCAGGGTTCGTTATGTCCTGTGCGAGCTCTCCGGATCTACTTGGACAGAACCCGGGGGCTTCGTCGCTCCCAGCAGCTCTTCATATGTTTCGGAGGCCAGCGTAAGGGTTCCGCTGTCTCCAAGCAAAGGCTTGCCCACTGGCTAGTGCGGCTATCCACCTAGCTTATGGCGTGTGAGGTTCCCTGCCCTCTCCATCTGAGGGCCCACTCCACTCGCGGCATCGCTGCCTCGTGGGCGTTGGCTAGAAGGGCCTCACTCGCCGACATTTGTAGAGCTGCGGGCTGGTCTGCACCTAACACGTTCATCAGGTTGTACAACCTTGATGTAGGCTCTGTTCCCTCTGCGGTCCTGAGTGGTGGCAGTCACCCTTAGGGGACGGGGCAGGTGTAAGCTTGCAGTACTCTCCTCGTCATCGGGAGAAGTACACCTTTCTAGAGCTCCCCCTTTGGGTGGCTCTCCCATCCTCCCCCCTTCGGCATCTGACTGAGCGGAGCAGTCAGCGCTGCCAGGTTCGGTGTGGTGGCTTTGCTCCGGCCTGGTCCCCGCAGAACTAGGGTACAGATCTGGGAGTCCCTCTCTGGGGCTCCCTTTCTATGTTCTTATACAGCTCCCCCTTCAGGTGGCTAGTATGAACCCGTTCCGTTACTCCCCTTACTTTGGCGCGTAACGATGACTTCCGTCTCTGCCTCCTCTCTCTTGCAGAGCGATGACCCGCTGGTAGCCCTTCGGGCCTCGACGCGATCTCCGCCACTCCTCCCTGCGGGTCGAGGGGTGCCTCCTTCTGGTCGTCAGCATCAACCAAGTACAGCAGATGCTCTCAGTGTTGGGCGACTTCCCCGTCAATGAGTATTCCGGGCAGGGGCAGAAGGAGTTCCCATTCAGGGACTAACGGCCTCTTACTAACCCCTCTCTTGGGTTTAGTGCCGACCTGTCTGGATGGACTTCGGGCATGGCCTTTAAAGAGGCTCCCATTCAGTCGGTCTAATCCCGACTAACGTCTCCGGGGCCGACTGAAAGGGAGCGTCTAGGTTACTTGCGTAACCCCACGTTCCCTGAATAGGGAACGGAGACGTTACCCTTCGCCATGCCCTGGAAGTCATGGATCTGAGGTAAGCTGGGAGGTAAGTGGGTCCAGCTCCTCGGAAAATTCCATACTGAGGCTTAGGCACGCCCGGCTTTATACCCGGCTGATTGCTAATCAATCACCTTCGCCTGCAAATTAATTTGCCCGTTAATATGTTCGTCAGTCGCTCTCATGGTGATTCGCTCCCATTCAGTCGGTCTAATCCCGACTAACGTCTCCGTTCCCTATTCAGGGAACGTGGGGTTGCGCAAGTAACCTAGACGTTACAATTGATTGTGTTTATTTGCTTCGTTATAAGTAAAATAAGGAGATATTGGAGGAAACATGTGGTTTTTTTAGGCGGAGTTCATTTTCTGGCCATTCCAACATCAATTACTCTTACCCAGTGTTCTTGACTGACAAATTAACTCATCCACACCACTCCCCAAGAACCTATCTTCATTTTGCTACCAAGATTTGCAGTTTAGGCCTTGTAAAAGCTGAGAAATGCCTTAAAAAGTAAAAGTATAGGATTTTCGGAAAATAGGCCTCAGGGCTTAAGAGGTTAATTTAGAATGAGTTTCTCCCACAATGATAACAGCAGTCTGCTCTGCTCTGCTCTGTGTAGCTGTCATTCATAGCTGTCAATCACATGTCCCTGACGACTTTTTTTAGGGGAAAATTGAGCAACCGCGAGCCACACAAAAAAAACTTACAACAAATAAACAAAAAAGTATTGAACTTTGTTCACTGTTATATGTAACTTGAAACCATTGAAACTCATTGAAACCACTTTTGTTAAAAAAAACGTAATTTCTGAGGAAATATATATATTTTTTTAGCTTGTCCTGTCCTGCTCAAAAGCCATCACATGGGAGAGTAAATGCTTTGCTGAGTTGGACAGTTTTACTTTCACCAGGGGAGTTAAACACCTGGTGTGGTGTTTTCTCTTCTGGATTGGAACATTGAATGTATGTAAATATTTATTAGTTGTAGTTCCCCACGAGTCAGTTTACATCAGTTATGTCCAGGATGGTGTTGGACTGAAAGGGGAAGTGGATAAGGGATTGGGGGGGGAGAGGTTCACGAGTACCTAAAAAAAATGAAAGAAAAGAAAAAAAATACTTACCTGAACATAACATATAAGTCCAAGTTACAGTTTTTTTTTGTCCCATTTGCAGTTTCTACACACCACACATATATACAGAGCATCTACCTAGAGACCATGTCCGTTTGTTAAAGTTCATGCAGAACAGTTCTTGCAGTTTGTATATTCCTGCACATATACACACATGTTTAAATATACATACACACACAGCCAATCATTTATGTGGGGTCATAATGATGTTGTACATTTTATAATACAAGTCTGCTACATGGGAAGATAAATACAAAACATACCAAAAATGACAAACTGCGAGCTGGATGAACCACACCCACTCACCCGATCCGCATCAAACAAGGACCCGCAGACATCAAACAAACAAGACCGGAACCAGACCGAAGTGACCCGGTGGACCATTCCACCCCTCGTGGGTCGACAGGACCGGGGTCCCGGTCCATAATTTTTAAAGTTCGGCTTTTGCCCTTGTAATGGCCAGAAATCAGTCTGAGCCTGTTCACTCCTCTGGCCATGTGAGACACACTCGGCTCGAACCCATGATCTTTGCATCGGTAGCACAATGCTTTACTGACAGCCACAGGAAAGCTACATGACTGTACATTTTGGGGGGAGAACAATTACAAGTTTGGTAAACAGCCCAGGAGCTCGGATTAACAGTAAATTATTTTTGCGTTAAAGAGCAGCACTTTCAATCATTCTCTGTATGGAGTTGACAGCAGAGTATTCAGCAATTTACACTGAACTAGAAGCACAGACTGACGGAGCTTGCTGAAATGATCCAAAAATGATTGGGAACAAAAATACCACGAATGATGCCAATTTGTTGGAACTTCACAGGTTCTGTATGGGTGTTGAGAGGAGACAGTTTGACTAATAGTGTTTTTGTAGCTGCATGCGGTAAATGGTTGTTATGATTTATAAATAAACCTGTGAATACCAAAAAAACAAAAACACATACAGTACACTCAATACAATACAAGTACAGAATTGATCCAGAACATGAGGCTGCCCCTCTGCTCTTAATCCCCTTTGCTTTGTGATCTTTTTCCCTTTGGAGTGTCACGGATGGCCGAGCAGAGAGAGGAAGCAGACCTCTCTGCCGCAGTCTCAGGGAGACTCAGGCTTTTTTTCTGCTGCAGTAGAAAGCTGCTTTACAGTGGGTTATGCAACCTGAAATTTCTTTCTCAAACACATATATGCTGGAAAATCATGGACCTTGCTGACTTTGTGCTTCATTGTCTGTTCTGTTCCTGTCTTTCTGAAAGTTTACGGGCATGTTCTGTGTGTGCACGCATGAACACACACCTCGCTGAGTCTGTGTTGTCCCTTCTCTGTCTAATGACACTCAGCAGTTTCGCCTCACTCAGCAGCCCCAGTGAAGCTTGTGGGATGTAAAGTTCTCTGACAGGGTGTCATTTGCTTGTCGACTCGAAGATCAGCACCGCTGAGCGTATAGAACCATAGCCTCAGAGACAAGAGAGTCAGAGAAAACTGTGGATTAATGTCATTTTTTATCCCTCGTATATATATTTAAGGAAAACAAAATTATAGCTAGGACGGCACGGTGACTCAGTGGGTTACTCCGGGTACTCTGGTTTCCCCCACAATGCCCAAAACATGCGGTTAGGTTAATTGAAAAATCTAAATTGTGAAAGTGTGAGCAAATGTTGCCCTGTGTTGGACTGGCGACCTGTCCAGGGTGTACCCTGGCTCTCGCTCAATGTGCGCTGGAGACCCCAGTGAACCCAAAAAGGAAATTAGCAGGTTGGAAAATGAATGAATGAAAGTTATAGATAATGTGTCATTCATTTTTAGTATTGAACTGAATAAGGAAACAAAACTACAAATTTATATAATGTATTACATTTTTTTACACGTATATTTCAATTAATATTGATTAAAATATTAATATACCTTCTTGTGCAATTGGATTTAGTTACCTCAGTACACTGGCCATACACCTAACCCTCTTCTGTCAATTAAAGCAGAAACCATTTCTTTCTATTTAGCAAATTAAAAAGAATGTTTTTGCTAAATATGCAGCTGAATTATCTAATATGATTGCAATTTCTTGGATTAGCTATCTATGGCGTAGCAAAAAATTAACGTAGCAATCTATGGATTGTTATTTACAAAGACTTGACCTGAAGGTCTTTTGAACAGCTTTATCAAACTGAGTTTCACAGCAATACAAATGCCAACAGCATAACTCATGAACATGAACATTAGTTTGTTAACAAATTGTTGTTCAGGGCATTTCATATATGGTTGGATTCCATAGCAAAACACATCTTGTTTATTTCTCCTGTACAACACATAAGAACATATGAACACTGCTACAATGCACAAAACAGCCTTATGAACCCTATGTAACACAAATGTTTTTAGACACGTGGTTGGAAAACCCAAACCCTCATTGCATGGGAGATACATGAAACTCGACCCAGATATTTTTCCATCTGTCCGTGACATCAGGATGGCAGTCATATCACTGAGGAAGTCAAGCTTGACAGACCAATTGATAGCCCCTTCATCTAGAGAGTGGTTCACTATGTTTTGAAGATTGTTCTTGAGTTTTAGTTCTAAAACAACAGAGAATCTTCAGACAAATCTCTTTAAAGTTAAGTCAGCTTCTAAAAAAACAACCCCATAGCCTAGTCCCCCATAGCCTTATATCATCCTCTTTGCAATCACCATTACCAGATAAATAAAGCATGATCCACCACTTCTCAACGCCACTCTAAAGACTTTTGTGGAGTTCTTGATGTTTTTGGATGGTCAGTGATTAAAACTCTAGATAATCAGGGACCTTTGCATATTATACACTTCACAATCTGCTGACCATTACCAGACCATTTTTATGTGATTTACTACTTTACAGCTAAGTAGCTGCCATTCCCAATTGCTTACACTCAGTCGAAATGCCATTTTCCATTTACTGCGTGATGCAAATTTTAGTTTGTTCCAGATACAGATAAGAAATGAATTAAAGTAAGAATTTGAACCGTGATTGGATAATCTCTACTTTTTGGGTGGGGCTTAGAAATATTTGCTTAAATATGCACAGTCTATATCAGCTAATACTGCAGAGCAAGCCTATAACCAAATCAATGGTATCACTGGGAAGTCATGGCTGACAAGAGGGCATGCTTATCGGGAGGTGGCATTGGCTTTTTTTAACCATAGGGAGGAAGAAGTTTTATATTAAATTTGGTTTTATATTTCATAAGATAACATGTCCCGATCACAATAAAACCAAGATGGAGTGCCACTTAATGCGGCACAATCTCAGAATCACTATTGTACCTCATCTATTTTAGGACATCTTTTTAGACAGGCTGAATCCTGGACAGCTTTATAGCATGCGTATAATGAAAAATAGCATTGTGAATTCAAATGAACATAAAGAGATAAACATTATTTAACTCGATTAAAGCACTCAATGTTCACTAAAGCACGGCCAACTTTGAGTGAAACATTCCCAAAGGTACGTAAACAATGTACCTAATGCTGACAAAGGATGAGACTCTGTGATGCATTGGACCATCATGAGTGTCCTTATTCAACACCTTATTCCCAAACTGGTGTCTTTAGGCTGGGAGGCTAAAAATAACAGAAAGCTCTTTTTTATACCTTTGTAATAATAATAATTTTTGTCATGTTACCCAAGGACACAATACAGAGTAGGCAGCAGTACAAGAATAACATCAGTAATAAAACACAGTTAATAGCAGAACATTGAGGGTAGGCATGTCGGAAGCGTTTAGCTTTAAAACTCTTCAGTAGGATTTGTGCTGTTTTTTGGGGGGTTGAGGCTCTGACAGTGATGACGTTAAATAGTGACAGCTTTGGAAATATATATATATATATATATATATATATATTTTTTTTTTTTCAAATCCAAATCTGTCAGATTTGCTGGCGAATTGATTGGCAATTCCCCAAATCCCCACATTTGACATCAGTAAATTTAAAAGGCACATTTTAATTTTTCCGTCAACTCAAAGTGCACTAGGAAAACAAACAGCATGACAAATTGGGCAGACATATTGCATTCATGTCATCAGATCAGTGTCAAAAGTGTGCCGTTGCTCTGTGAAGCTTGCGATTGTGTGTTACAGACAGTTATAGATCTTCTGCAGAAGATTGAATTCCTTTAATTGTCTGACAGAGCCAATCCTCTACGTGGTGTTTTTCATACAAAGGCAGTGATTGGCTCCCACTGGAGGCACTGTTAAGTTATGGGTTCTCTCAACCTGGAGCTGTATTTAACTGAAGCGAATGTTAAAAGGTCATTGTAATGGCTTCAGTACTGACAGTGTTTGACAGAGTGCCTGTAGGGCCGCTCACGAGGCAAGTCAACATTAAGCCTTTGAGGAACTTCATGAGTCTTAGTGGGAGGTTTCTGTTTATTTCTTGTTAACAGTGTTATAATAATAATAATAAAGTAATATATTGTCGATAGTTTTAGTCAACTAATAATAATAGGATTTTGCTCCAGGAAATTGTTGTACATTCACAGCTAAATGTTTAGGCATTCTAGACGTTTCTACAGAAAACTGCTTCACCACATTTAAATATGCTCATTTTAAAAGGGGAAATATGTTATTTTGATTCATTTTATGTTAGCTAAAACTTTCTAGGTATGAGTGTGCTATAGAAAGGGGCCCAAACATTGGGCCCACAATGTTTTCCACAATTTATAAGCAAATGATACCCAGGATTAATCTGTGGCGTTTTGTCTACAGTCAAATACTCATTCACTTCAAAATGTGTCAAAATGAATGAAGACATATTGGTAGAAACAGGATTACAGGCAGAACATGTACAGACATATAAACATAAACTAGGAAGTTTTGATATGACTTGAATAATTATAAATTCAAGGACATTAACTTGTGAACCTGTAAAAACACTGTTGACATAAGCATTGCTACATTCTAAACGACAATTTGAATCCCGAATTCGAATGATTCTTTTTGTCATTTTGTTTCAATATTTTTGCTCACCAATTAAAACATGATCTTGTTTTGATGACGGAATTGAACTTATGTTAAAGTGCATTACAAGGGAGAAATCAGCCCACATTTACATCTGGGTCACAACTTAACTCGTAAAAAATGAATTTAAATGATTCATGTACTTGTTTCGGTTTGCGGCTCCCTGGAAACTCAGCAAATGTTTCGTTCAGTTGAAACAACATCTAGAATTTCTGCTGCTTTCCTCTCAGAGCATATTCGGCACAATCCACCATGCAAATGCTTCTGATCAGATCAGCCAATAAAAACTGATGCTTCACGCAACCTTTCTCTCTGATTGGTCTTGGAATAATGAAGTAATTTCTTTAGTGGTTCGTTACTCTACAGTTCTGGTGTATTTCCTCTGAAGTTGAAATAAGTTCAGGGCTAAATTCACGGATTCCCAGGCCAGACGATGCCACTGGCCATATAAATAAAACATTGACACCAAAGCCAGAAAACATGGAAATGTTACTTGGGACCGAATTGAGTACAATGGCAGATTGTCCTCATACTAATGTAATGGGATACATTTTAAAAGACTCTATGCGATCGCGGACTCTAGACATTTCTACACCACTACATTTTGAACTGACTTGTTTCCCAATGCTTTATGGAATTTTCATTAGAAGCATTCCTCCTTCACCAAAAGAAGGGAGGTGATGCCAACTACCAGGGCACTGGACACTGATTTAGTTGACTTTGTGGAAACAGCAGATTTTCTGTCACTTTATATTACCAATTGTTTTCTTGGTGACCATGGTCCTAGTTGCCTTGATTATATTTATTGTTTGCCAACAGCTGTTATCACCTTCTCAGTAGCTGCTTGTACTCTGTTTCTGTTTAGGGCAAAGATCTTCCTGACATCCTTGGGCAGATGTTTGGTCACTACCATGTTGGAGACGTTGGAATCTGATTGATTTTCTCTCTGGAAAGGTGTCTTTTATTCAGGTAACTTGATTATATTTAATTTGAGAGAAGCTCTTCAACTCTTTCTACCTGTATACAAAGCACCTGATAGTTATAAATCTTCGAAACTAAGAGCATTACCTGCCTGAAGGGCTACTAAATATTACAAAAAAAATTGCAAGACCTGAAACTGGCCTTTTCACTTATATGTACATGGGAAGATATTATATTATGTAGGTAGCCAACATGAACTGACCTTTTCAAAACGTGAATATAAGAGACATATCAATTATCCATGTTTTGATAGAACCTACTGTTTTATTTATTCTTTTAAAAAAATTCTACATGCATTGCTTAATTGTCATTTTGAGCTTTGTTACCATTCTGTACAGTTTGGCTGTTTCTTGTTTCTTTGGGGTTCATGCATTTTTTTTCATGTGCTTTTTCATGTCTCATGCTTTTCTAAAATTACTGATCCCAGTATAGAAAAAGAACTGGTAGTCACAAATTGTGGTAAATTAACAAAAGTCTTGTCAAAACATTGTATTTTACCAGGTTCTTTGCTTTCATCTACTTTCATCACAGACAATCTGCTGCTCTCTTTTGCCCTGGCCTGCTTAAATAGCAACATAAATTCACAAGTTTATGTTACATCCCAAAGCTACATCCGCAGACCCGTCAAATATGCGACTCTGTTAGAGCTTTGTTGTGCGGGAACTGACTTGAGTTTCACCACGTTGTTCATGAAACTGTTTGCATTTATGACAATATAATCTCTATAGTGGTGCTAAAAGCTAGTCCTTTTTGTGGAAACGGAGGCAAGTTACAGAATGAAGCTAAAGATTATTCACCAGTTAACCACCCGGACCTGCCATGTACTGAGCATAGGGTGGCGAGTTCAAATGTACAAGGCAAGCTGTCTAATCGCGTAAGGTTTGCGTGTTATATCCCCAAGTGATGAGAAGGGGTGGAAGGTGGGTGAAGCTCGGACTAAGTCAAAGTGACGAAGGTAGGACTAGCTTGAGTAATGGAGTGAGTGATGGCTTGATTGAGAGCCATAACTGATGATATCTCCTGATTATTCCTCCTGAAACTAGTTTACCAAACATCACTTAATGTTTATGCGCCTTAAATCAGAGAAAGATATCAGTATCAGAAGACTTATTACAAATGTTTATTAAAAACTGCAGTTTATTGTTTTATTCCTTTTATTAACATTAGTAGAGAATTATTCAATGTAGTTTAGTAGTTGAGTTTGGACTGATGCACAGAGGAGAGAGAGTTTCAATATGAAGTTCACTTCATATACATTGAGAAATAATGGTACAATTGAAAACATGTTTTGTGACATTGTCAAAACTTGAACTTTCATAATCTTGTTCTTTGCAAAAAAAAATACAATCTATTAACAGATTCATTCATTCATTCATTTTCCAACTTGTTTAATCCATTTTCGGGGTCACAGGGGTCTGCCGGTGTCTATCTCCAGTACACATTGGGCGAGAGGCGGGGGTACACACTGGACAAGTCGCCAGTTCATCGCAGGGCTCTATTAACAAATTAATTAATTAAATTAATCAATAAATTGTTCTATGATTTGTCTTATCCTGCCCCCAGAAGGAAGCACTTTCCTTTAGTCGATCGAAGTTCATCTATTGTTTGCTGCCTGTTGTGATTGACGCGTGATTGGCTTTTCCCTCTGTCACTCCATTTGTGTGAAGGAACCCACATTTTCCTTCAGGCGTTTACCAATCTGCCAAATGCTGCTTAGATATTGTTTTGGTTGAGTCCTGTTTGCTTGACAGATATAAAATAAAACCTTTAATTTACATTTAAATCTTTGTGTATGGTAATAGTCGCATCCAAGTGACTCATTGTAAATAAAACGGAACATAAGAGACTTTTTTTGACGAGTCAAACTGCAAGTTACTCAAAGAGACACATAAGATAACGCCTAAAACTCACAGAACAATTATCTCTGACACCTTTCATCATTATCAGCAGCATTGACTGTTCATATCATGTATTTTTATTATCATAATTTTTTTATTAACAGAGATTAAAATAGCTTATATTTTATAATGTGAATCTGTACTTTAACTCTAGTACTTGGTTCGTGTACTTTGACCGCACTGATTGTAACAAATAGACCTGGAAAAATACAGAACAGAAATATTTGTGGAAGAATGTCATACCCCGCTTTTCCCCAATGTCTAGTTTTCCTCTATGTCTCACTGTTTTCCGTGAGTCTTGACCGTTGCGCATGCGCGATTCTGCACGTGCGTTCTGTTTTGTATCACACATGCTCTGTCTTCCCGCACTCCTTCGTTGATTTCATTTTCTGCAGCTGTCTCTCGTTCCAGTTTCCAGGTGTCCCCTTTCAGTGTCTCTATTTATTCCCCTTTGGCATTGTCTCGGCACGGGATTATACTGATCACGCAGCGCAGTAACGGAACGCTATAGCGCCTTATGTGGCATTGTTTCCTTTTATGGTTATTTTCCAAGCGCTATTCCTGAAGTGTTACTTTGGTTTCTCTTATTTTGTGTTCCTGGTCTGATGTTTCATTTTAGTTAGCTTTAGCTGTTTCCAGAGTTTATGTTATGTGAGGTTTAGCTCTATTACGGGTATTGTATGTTTTCTTTCTGTAAAATAAAGGACCTGCTGTACTGTGCATCTGAGTTCTGCCCCTTTTTCTAGCTCCACGAGTCCTGCTCGTAACAAAGAATCAATTGTAAATCGTAATCACAATTTCTTTTTCAAAAATGCAATTAGATCAATTTCCAAAATCGTTCAGCCCTATTAGTTTCTATATCAAGTGGTTCTATTTAGTTTTTTTTTGTTGCAGTACAGTGAAGGGAGCAGCAACACATTTTGAGCTGGTGTTGAAAGCTTTCATTTTGACTCTTTGTTTTTCCAGTATTCTCTTTTTTCGGTAGTTTCTTTACCACTTCTAGGTTTGAAAAGGGCACTACATTAATCTCATGTAAGTGTGAACAGATCCCAGACATGTTTCTGTAAATATGGAAAGAATTTGCATCGCAGACTTCCATTGAAGCAATAATATGTGAAACAAAAACCTTGAGGCTGGAAACAGACTTCCATATAACACTCCTGTGTGACTTCTCATCATGTGCCTGCAGTAAATCTTGTTTTTAAAATTCCATTTCTGGTGGTCCAAATATTTCTGTGATGTGAGCAACAGGGATTAAACCTGTCGAACTGACGAATGACCCGCTGCTCAGTTGTGCAATGAAATGCATCCTGGACATGATTTGAGCTTGATCTCATGTCTCCCTGGGCATATTTCTTCATGGCCTGTTATGAAACGTTCAAGTACAAAAGATTTTATTATGTGTTCGGAAAAGCACTACTGAAATTAGTCTGTTTTGATGTACGTGTCAAATGTACAGTTTTATTGGAATACTTTATCTATTTACAGTTGTCAATGCCTTGAAAAAAAAAACAGAAACATTTCAGAAAAAAAATCCACCCTATCCTCTTCATTTTTGTTATAATGGGGCCACATCTGGCCCGCGGGCCTTGAGTTTGACACATGTGCATTAATCCCACTGTGCGTTTTCGACTTAGTTACAACAATTATGTCCAGCAAATAATGTACACGGTAACAGCAGATGGAAAAATTTAATTTAAAAGATTATGTGTTAGAGCAGGGGTCTCCAACCCGGTGCCCGCGGGCATCTTGTCGCCCGTGAGGACCACATGAGTCGCCCGCCACCTTTTCTAAAAATAGCTCAAATAACGCCACTTTCCAGTGAGCTGAATCTAATTTAATATGATTGCTATTCTTGTTTAGATCACACTTGCACGTAAGCTTGATGTGATAATTTATAAATAAAAAAATATATATATATATATAATGTATATGAACTACGACCGGGGAGAGCTGAAAGGTCAACAATTAAGCAGTGCAGAGAAAATGAGACGACTGACTCATAGAAAGATCATTTAATATTCACGACGAATGCGAGGTAAAGGTTTTTTTTTATCTCTGTGGAAGGAGCATATGTTTGTCTCATTTGCGCGACGACTGTGGCGGTGGTGGCTAAGCGGCACCACGTGGAGAGACATTTCATGACACCATCTCTAAACTCACTCAGAGTACAACATACTGGTAAACCGCACACAATGCCAGAATTCCCAATAACCGAAAGAAACCGATACCAGATTTGGTTTCCAGTTCATGTTTAGTTCAATGCATTTGTAAAATGTAAAAATTGTGTATGTTACAATGTTAACAATGAAAAAATGATCTTAACTCACTTTTTGTATTTATATGATTTATTATTTGTTCATTGGACATTGTGATTTCCTTGGACTCTTGTAGAAGTGATCATTTTGAAGTGTTTTGATTAGTGTATATATTTTTTTTCAATTTAAATAACACTTACACTAAGACAAATCATAAATATAAAGTGTTGCATATAATTGTTTATTTGTTTACTCCCTTGTTAATTAAGTTAATTCATATTCAGTGTGAGAAATAATTCACATGATCAGTGTCTTTGCAGAGATAAATATCCTTAATTATTAATAAATTCAGAAGAGAGTATCATAGTGGTAGCCCTTTGCATTAATCAGTACCAAGGAGGTAGCTCTCGGTTTCAAAAAGGTTGGTGACCCCTGTGTTAGAGTATTAGTAATTTTAGTATTAGTTTAAGTTGTGAGTTTGTTTTCTTTCAATAGAATGTAAATATTGGCTCTTAGGGTGTGATAAAAAAATATAGGTTTGCCTGCCAAATCCAGGTTTTTCTATTAATAATAGAAAATGTTTTATAGAAAACTAGCTGTTTTGAAATTATTGGTAAATCATAAAATCCACCTGTACGATTTGCCTCAAGATATGAAAGGCAGCTAAACTTTTTTTTCATGAACTCAACAATCTGTTTTCTTTTCATAGTCCAGTATTTCTATCCTCTAGGGATGGGCGATAAATTGATTCTATCATCAAACTCGAGTCTGTAGTGTACATCGATGTGCTTGAATTATTGAATGTGCTTGAGTGCTTGATTATTTTTTATTTTCAGTGGAATGCGAGTTCACCCTCAAAGTTTCCGTAGAACATGTGTGGCTCACCTTCCGTCCCCCGCTTTTGCCATATATTAAGATACACAAACAATGGCAGCAAGCGGCAGCAGCAGTTTTAACAGAGCAACTCGCCATCTTGCTCTCTGGCAGATTACGGATTGATGTTAGCCTGAGGTGACATCTGTGGCACCTGTGTTGCACCCCAGCAACACATCTATGCTTGCCACAAAATCACGAATAAAGTATTGTAATAGACATATATTTAAATATATTTGTTCCATGTAAACGTTATTACGAGCCCTAAACTTACAGGAAATTAATAATCAGCTGTTTTACAGAGAGTTGATCAAAGGTATTTGTGCACATGTGCACAACCGGTCTACAGTGCCCTCGAGAACACCTTTAAGTGACATCCGTCAATTCATTATTATTAATAAAATAACTGTACACATTGTATTTTCTGTTATATTTCAATTTAAAACAAAATAACAATTAGACCAAAATATATCATTTTATATTATTACATCATTGTGTAATTAATATCATTATAGTTAGTTGTAGATAGTTGTAGTGTGTTTTGAACATTTTCTTTGTCATCTGCAGATTGATTTTAAATTGGGGCGAAAACATTGATTTATGCTATTTCACCTAGCCCTACTTCCCATGTTTTTGTGTTCATATGGATCATCTTTCTGGAATCACTCTCCATTCCGTTCAGTCTGCAGCTTTTTTATGCGTCTCTTGTCTCTTTTTTTTGTTTTGTCCTGCCCTACTTTTGCTTTTGTTAAGTAGCTACATAAGATGCTACATGGCTACATACATCTAATGATGTGTCCATCTTTAAAAGCTCTCATTCCTATTAGCAGCAGTTTGCGTGTTATGTGCTTCTTTTCACTCTTCATCACTGGGAGAAAATGTGGTCATTTGAACTGTAGCATTAAATAAAATGTGTAGAAAATTGTGCTACGCCACTTCTTTCCTGTTTCCTGTATCAAGTCACTATGTAAACGTCTTTTACGTCTCTCTCACATCATCAAATGAGGCAGTTTTCATTGGTCGTTCAACGGATCCGATATGGCAATCCAAACCTCTTTTTTGTTGACACCACTCGTTTGGTCAGATGTGCGACTTCGGATCAGTGTGTATTTTCCTTAAGAATAACAATGATATTACATGTTATTGATTTAGTTTTTTTAGTGCTTGCTTCTGTAATTATCTCTGTTTGCACTCACTTGACACAATTGACAGACAAACTGAGACACACCTCAGAGACAGAGAGGTGAGTGCTTTAATAGAGCATTTAAAGCAGCAATGCTTAAAGCAAATGACTATTTTCATTTGGACATTTTTACCAAGCCATTGAGATATATACATTTAGATTTTCACACACCTTACACTAAAAAAACATAAACTAAACAAAAGAGAATGCTTTCGGTTGTTAAAAAGATTTGCAAAATGGCAAAAGAATGCTTTTTTCAGTAGGATGGCAAATGAGAAGTTGTGATACCTCAGAAACTTGCATGACTTTCCCATAGGACAGGAGTGAGCTGCAGCAAAGTTGAAATGCAAATCCAAGATCCTTTGTGATGTGCTGCTTCTGGGCCAAACAATGACTAGCATGAAATGTCTGATGAGGACAATTTGCATACTTTGATGGATAACTTAAATCCCAGGCATTTTTGGAGACTTATAAAATGGTTATAAATAGGATGGCATTAAAATGCTGCTTGGATTGATGCATCAAAATGCAGAAAAGAAAAAAAATAACATCAAATATGTTTTGTTCTGTTTGACTCGATTTAGAATTTGTTGTTCCTTTAAATTCTATTTCTAAGTAGGGTTTTTACTGAACCTGTGGGAGGCACTTTCAAAAATACATAGCCTGTCTTTTTCTGGCTTCAAGTGTGGGATATTTTTTTCCAAAGATAAGCTTCAAAGTAAGTAACTTCAAATATACCCAACAGCATTAAAGATTTCACACTCGTTACAAATCTGTTAATATGCTGTCTCTCTGACCCCAGATTCCTTGAAATCAAGGTGAAAAAAAAAACAGATTAAAAGAACAAAGAGCACTCTAAAGACCTGCAAAAAGTACTCCTTTGTTAGTCCTCCGTGACTATGAGAACTGGGTCATTGAGAAATATTTTAGTTTGGAACCATTTTGTGCATTTTGCAAAACCAGTTTGCAAAAACAAAAGTCAGTTTGAACATAAAACATTTTATTTGATGCTGTGTTGTTTTTGAAAGCCCACACACAAAAGAATATTAAGACAATTAAAATATATTGCATGCTTTTAATATTATTTTCCTTTAAGTGTGGGAACAGGACGTACAAGTAATTAAAGGGTTTCCCCACCAAAACTACAATTTTGCAGGCATTGAGAACAAACCGTTTTTATGTTAAACACATTCTTAACCAGGGGTCTCAAACATAATGGCTGTCCTCAAAGGGCCAGATGTAACTTATAAATGTAAAACAATGTAATCGAATGTAATGTAAAATAAATGTAACTACTCCTTAATTTTAAATAATTCATTATTTATAACTTATTCAAGTGACAATTCAGTTGCATAGAAACAATTGTATGCTTGTTGTTCTAAAATGTTCCTTTTTATTTTTTGTCAGCTTATGAAAACCCACGTAACTCCATTAATGAAGGACCAAACTGTCAAAGTGAGAAATGATGGTGGTGGTGGTGGGGGGGGGGGGGGGTAACCGGCAACGCTGTGGCTTAGCATTTATCTTAGCTCATTGCTCTAATTTGTTTAGCGGAAAAAAAAAAAAAAACAGACTGAAGACATGGCATATCGATCATCATCTTTTATCATCAGGCTCAAGAAACAGATCACAGATAAACTATTAGCTCCGCCCATTTCACATCTTGAAATTTATTTTAGCATGAGAAATCGGAGGTGTGGTTTGAGAGATCACTCAAATGTGTGAGTTTTACGTTCAATCTGTGAGACTTGGTAGCTCTGAGTATGCATGCGGAAACACCATTGCGGCTACTCTCGCGGGCCATATTAGATGCCCGCGGGCCTTGAGTTTGACACATGTGGTCTAAACAATGCGAACAATTGTATCTAAAAACCAGACGAACATCTCCTAAACCTTATACACTGTTCCAAACAGTTTTTGTGCCCATGTGCTTTTTTTATGCCAGAACGCCATATTTAAGCCATATCACAGGTCTTGTACTTCCATGGGTTATTCCTTATTTTCACTACTAGATTACACTGATGCCATTGATTTGGGGTCTGTAAAATGGAACTGAAAGATCATTATGCATTTTCTCACTTTCTAATTCGAATTACTCTTGCAACGTTCGTTTAAAACATAACAATCTTTATGAAGCATACTGTTTATAATGCAAATAAGTGATTAAACTGTAAACATTCAAAATGTACTTTTAAAAGTACTGTTCAATTGCAAGGAATTTATCTTGCCACTAATTTATTCATTCATTCATTCATTCATTCATTCATTTTCCAACCCGCTTATTCCCTTTTCGGGGTCACGGGGGTCTGCCGGTGCCTGTCTCCAGCGTACTTTGGGCGAGAGGTGGGGGTACCTTCCACTAATTTAGTGATTCTGTAATTTCTTTTCAATTTGTCTTTGAATTTGGTAATGGATAGATGGATGTAGGTCTAAAATTTGATTCTTAAAGGCGCAATTGACAATGATGCTTGCAAAAACTCTTTTAATTGATATAATTTTATAGCTTCACATTTTTCACATTTAAACAGTATAGTACCAAAACTGTTCTTTTGGTTTCCAGGACAAAACCATGACAGTTTAGTGAAGAAAAATAAAAGTATTTGAAATTGTACAAAGAGAGCAGCTTGTGTGAGGGCGGCATATCAGTTATATAACATAACTGTCTATTTTATCACTGGTGTTGATCCCCTTAAGCCCAGTATAATGGATAGCTAAAATGCAAGAGTTGCAGTTGGTTACTCCAAGCCAAATATTACACTTTTAAAGACTGTCAGAAATGGTTTCTTGTCAGTATCCTGAAAGTTCTCAGTTTATTTTTGTACTTTGCCATATGCTTCACTTTGATGTGAAATCTAATATAGAACTTATAGAACCATCATAGAACTTAACAAAATGTATCCTTTTTAGTCCTAGTTAAAAACAAGAAGCAAGAGGTGTGGGGCAAAATGCTACCATTACTTTAAAAGAATATCCATGATTTTGAAGCTTGGTGTAATGATCATAAAAATGATGAAAATTTTCAAATAGCAGGGTTTTGTGCCTTTATTTTTCAACTTCTTTATGATTAAACTTTTTCTTTTAAAATTCTATCAAGTTATAACAAATCTGTCTCATTTCTGGAAGATGTCAATACACACCAGTTCAAACATGTATTGTTATTAATCTTCATTTTGATTAGCTATTAATTGTAATGAGAAAACAAGGTAATTTGACACAATAATGGCCTTTTTTTTTTTTGGAAAGCTTAGTTTCAAGAATCAAGTTGCTGCTGAATGTCTTCTGACACTGCTAAATTACATTTCTTCACATCCTCCTCTGATGTCACACCAAATCCCCTCTAGCAGAACACCCACAACAGCCTGGAGATCATAGCTTTGCTGGCAGGAAACACATTTTTTGATTAATCCACATAACTTTTTTGTCTGCAGGGCTTTTCTTTAGTTAAAATCTGTATATTGTGTGATATTTTGACACATCGACAATAAATTCTTCCAGCTATTTTCCTTATGTAAGTGGCTGCAAAATCACTTTTGAGCACTATGGCACACTGGTGCTAGAGAGTGATCCTGAATCTCCTCAAGTTTACCAAAACATACCACCAATTGTTTTCTGAAGTGAGTGTTGCTGGGTAACATTGGAGGTAAATAACAAAGAGTCCATCAAAGATTATAATGACTCTAATAATGAAACTACAGTATTACATTCTGCAATTTCAATGTATGATGAGAGAATGATAACTTTTCAAGAATGATTTTTATCTTCATGAACAGTTAAAAGTTTTGTCATTTTATTCATAATTAAAACATTTATTTTGCCTAAAAATAACTAAACGAATATATTTTTTGATGAACATGTTATGCTGATATTTTATCACTTATATTTTATACCAATGATCAGCACATGTTTTATTGCTGCTACTTAAAGACCTTTAAACACCTTTTTTATTAATAAAACTGTACCTTTAATTTCAAATATTTTACTAGAGAATTACATTTACTCTACTTCAATTAAGCAGTTTTATGTGCTTTTTTATTTTTAAAGTAGTTTTTATTTAACTTTTAAAGTACATTTTTAGACTGTTAGCTTTAGTTGTTCTAGATTTCAATTGATAAATTGATATTTATGATGTAGGCATACTACTGACTACAAACACCAAACATTAATTATTTATATTTTCTTTTGTACACTCACTTTGCTTTTTTTGGAAAATTACACAAGTAATATTTATATTTCTGTAAGCATTCTCTGTTTACAGCATGTTTACACACCTGCCCAACTCTTTTGTCTAGTGCTGTATTTACAATTACAGTAGTGCGAGTAAATGTATTTTTCTACATTTCACCTCTAGATTTAAACACAAAGTATTCTTAAAGCCATTTTAGAAACAATAAATTGTCAGCAAGGTGAATTATTTTTAGTAACTAAACAATCTGCCCAATCACAGTGCAGCTATTGCTAATTGATATGCCTCTCACGCATTCAACTTGGCTCACAGGCATTGGTTGATTGTAGGATTTTATTTTAGGACGATTGCAAGATGTACAGTTGACATTAGTTAGCCTTTTGCCAAGCAGTAATTGTATCATTAATGCAAAACAAAACTGTTCAAAACTGTTTGTGCTAAATTCAACATGTGTAATAAATTTCGGCACGGTGGCACAGTGGGTAACACTGTGGCCTTTTAGTTAGAAGGTTGTCGATTCGAGGCTCGGCGGTGACCTTCCTGGAAGGAGTTTGCATGTTCTCCCCGTGGGTTGCTTGCGTGGGTTTCCTCCGGGTACTCCGGTTTCCCCCACAATCCCAAAAACATGTGGTTAGGTTATTTGAAAAATTTAATTTCCTCTTTAGAGATGTGAATGTGTGAGTGAATTTTGCCCTGCGATGGAATGGCGACCTGTCCAGGGTGTACCCCCGTCTCTCACCCGATGTGACCCCAAAAAGGGAATAAGCTTAATAAGGTTGGAAAATAAATGAATAATTAATTTAGTTTTTAACTCATGCACATTGTTTTGAATGAAAATGTTTCATGACTTTTCTTCTCGTTTTGCTTTATTTCTCAACAGTCTCCCTTTTCTCTGTGGTCTTCTGGCTGCCTATGCTTTAACTTTAATTCTATAATTGGCTTGCCACTTCTCTCCACATTTTTCCGTTCTACTGTCTCTTCTTTCACGTGTCCCTGATCGTTTCCACCTGGTCCGTTATTAGTCAATCTGAGCATCTGGTCTTGTTAGAGTTTTTTTGTATCTTTAGTTTAGTTCTAGCTTGCTTTCCTTTGGAAAAAGTTGTCCGTTTAATTCAGGTTTTCTCCCCCGTGGATGTTCTACTTTATAGTTGAGGCTCCCGCATTTAAGTTCTCAGACTTCCAGTTCCTCCAATTCACCATCTAGTCCTGTTCTGGAACCTGCTCCTCCTGATTAACCTGTATCCATCTGAGCTAGGGCTGAACGATATTGGGAAAAAATTACATTGCAATATTTTTTTCCAAACGATATATATTGCGATATTGAGAGCCATCAATCCATTAATATATAAATATATTACATCATATTAGATTTGTCCAAAAGAAACCCTTATGTTTCTATACAAAAATTAGCAAAAGATAAAATAAATTAATAAAGTAATATGTTGTTGGAATCAAGATCATGAGCAGTTTTAAAAGCAATATTATATAAAGTCAATATAACATCAAAAATGACACTATATATTGAAAAGAAACCTTATTGTTTGGAATAAACCCTGTGTATAAAAACTTTTATTACATATGACTGTGATTGAAAAATTCACAAAACTCACAGGGGCTCTCGATGATGGTATAAATATCTTCTTTTACTATTTACAAGTGTTTTGGCACTGAAATCCAACACTTTAGTGTGCCAAAAACGGCGGAAGAATGCGAGGAAATAAAGAAAAAAAGACGCATGTGCGCGAATGCGGAATAATAATCACGGACAGAACACGGTAAAACAGTTAAATCTAACACTAATAAACCTATTACTGCTACTAAGACAATGGTTATATTAATATATACAGTATAAATATTATATTTACAGGAAATCAATCACTCATCTGTCAGTGATCTCCTGAGCTCCCGGTGAAAGGTCTTCTTCTCTGTTTGTTGCCGGCCACGGCTTCAGTTTTAAAGGGTTCACTTCTGTTGCCGACCCGGAAAAACGTGCTCTTTGGACTTCCGTGTTATTCCGTGTAACACAGAAAATTCTAATCTAATAATGGTGTTCCCGCTCCTGCACGCTCCCATTGATTTTTATTCCCGTCCCATCCCAAGATTAATAACAAAAGTTTATCCCATTCCACAGGAATCCCACGGGAATCACGAGTCCCGCGGGAAATCCAGACAAATGTCAGCCTCTATGAGGTGTCACACTGGCAAAGTCGCGCACCTCTTCATCGCGCATTTTTAGTAGTGAATGGTTCCTGTGCCGCTGCTCACAGCTCACAATCACTGTGGAGGCACGCGGAACGTACATGTCACCCCAGCAACAAGCCATACAACAAACTCGTGTTTTGCTACATGATGCTACCGTTCAATGTTATACACCAACGGCTTCTACCCTCACATCATATGTTCCGGCGATGTGACTATCGCGCATGCACACATCGCATCGAGAATATCGTTCAGCCCTAATCTGAGCCTGATTTCCTCTATATATATGACAAGCCTGTTTCTTTCAATTAAACCAATGATTTCTGTAAAACTCTCTATTATTGTAAATAAAAATGAGTTGCACTGACACCAAGTCAAATCAAATCAAAAGATGAACAATCGAACATGAAACCAAAAACGACCCAGGTAATCGTTCTAACCAGTCATCTATAAAATAGAATTGTTTGTTGCAGTTCGAAGGCGATTTATTGTTGGCAAAGATGTGTCAATGCCTCTTCAATAGCACTAGACACATCACTCAAAACCTGCTCTGTCAGTCTGAGTTGTCTCAAGCAACCTTGACCGATGGCTGAGCCCTAGCACTTCTGAGTGGATTCATTCTGACCATCACACTTTTGTTTTCTTGCTCTCTGATCACTTGTCTGACACAGAACAGATGGATGACATCATGACAAACCTCTGATCTGTGCAGACTCTGAGGAGTAGTCTCACTGTGTGCCCGTCACCTTTTCAATACCCAAGGACCAGAGTCATGTGGGTGTGATGCTGCTAGTGTGAATTGAAGGATGTTCTGTCCTCTTTCAATGAAAAGCGCTCCACTGTCCCGAACGTGAATAGATCATTTCAGTGCAGATTAAGAAAAACAAGTTGTCTTACATCTGTTTTTCCATCTACTTTTGAAGTGAATGTCTTATTTGCATTGTAGCCGTGTAGTTTGACCCACCAAAGCAGCATTTAAGTACTTCCATTTGATGTGAATGATAAATGGATTCAAAATAAATGACTGTTTGAAACTAATTTCAATTTTACTTCTTTCATGAATAAAAGCATGTTCAGTAGCCAGGCATTTCAATTTCAATGACAATTCAGCTTGAACATGAGAATATAGTATGTATAAAGGATATCATTGTAAAGTATAGGTTTACTAACTGTTAGTTTAGTCCATGGCTGCAAATGTGAAGGCGCCTTTAAAGGAAAGAGATAAACTTAGCCCCTGTGATACCCCACTGCCCACTCAATCAGCCAACTGATGCCCAAAGTCATTCAGGAGTCATTTAAACCATCACTTCAATGCCAGGAGTCACTCAAGAGTCATTCAGCAACGGCTCAAAGTAAATGAATCTGCTCTCCAAAGCAACATTTAGTTTCAGATCTGAAACCAATACTTTCATGAGTCCTTATCAGTCAAAGACATGCCCTATGGGCTGAGTTGATGATCCTTGACGAAGATCTGCAAAGGATGTAATTGTTTCGATCAAAATCGATGTAAAATGAAACATTACGTAAAGGCATGTTTTTTATACAGC
>SRMA01027239.1:77769-145212 GCA_007224835.1 Danionella cerebrum
AACTTTGTTGAGTTTAAACTTGTTGGTTTACTGTAAAGCTATACTGAAAAGCGCTATATAAATTAAACGAACTTGAACTTGAACTTGAACTCAATACATTTGTGGAATGTTGTGTGAATGTTACACTCATCTTTGTTGAATAGAAATCCATTAATTCCTCCCAAAGGAATCATTGCTGCCAGACTCTTCAGTGCAGAGCATGTAACTCTTCATTAGTGATTATCGTCCACTTTTTCTTTTCAACATACATCAATAATGAAAGATTAATTATTAACAAATTGAATATGTGAATACTTGGGGAGGGGCATTTCTAGGTTATTTCAGTGCTGAATGAGAGTACATTTCAGTTACTAGCTCGTGGAATTAGCTACTGAAAAGCATGAAAACGTTTTTCAAACAAGCATCATGTAGGTCTAGAAAGAGCATTTCTCCAGCTATTGATCAGATAGGATTCATTTGTGGTTATTCATGGCTATTTAATATTCACTTTCAGATTATATTAAGAGACCTTGCTCTCTGCTCCAGCAGGTTATGTAGTTTAAGAAATCTGAACTTTTCGTAATTAGTGTTTGGACAAATAATCAAGGAAATCTGTTAGATTAACAGCCCTGCATTGCTTCTTCAAACATATTGTTGAGTGGATATTTCAAAGTTGCTTTATTGACATTTTAGGGAACATTTAGACATATGTTAAAACCGCATTTCACTTTTTAAGTGTTCATTATCTGCATGTGTCTAGTATCGTGAGCCCAACTGACTGGTACAAATGTACTAGGCAAGCTGTCCATAGAGGTTTGATGTTTATCAGTAAACCTGGCCATCTTCTGATAAATCCAATCCTGTCCGAATATAAATTTCTGTGGTTGACAAAAATGTTTTCCCATGTGTTTTGGTCAATACGATATGCCATACAATCTGTAGTGCAAAAATGACATCTAAAAAAGAGCCGTGTCACATAAATTCTTAAAACTAGCTTCTTTAATATCAATTTCTGTTAATCAGTTATAGAATATGTAGTAGATATATTATAAAAGGAAGGGCTCCAAGTCCCAGGGGGTGATAGGAACCCAGAGACCTTTTAAATAGAAGAGGAGAAGGGGTGGAGGAGGGTTGCCAAAAGAAAGTCACATTAACACATTAATCACACGACAAAATACAAATAAAATAATGAGATTAAAGGCAATGGTAAAAGCTGGGTCTAATGCATGCTGGGTAATGAAGTGGTTAAAACTGTTTTTTAGCCTGAGAGAGTGTAATGTCAGGACCTTCCTGTCAGACGGTAGTCGCTAAAGACTATGTTTCTGAAAATCACTTCAATATTGAATCCTAGTGCTCTAATACAGCAGTTATCTGCATGATTCTCTGTAGAAAGAGGGATATGGGGAGTGAGAGGAAGAGTGAAAAGTGTAAGACTATAATTTTGTCTTTGCTCTGCTTTGACAGGATCAATTCGTGTTTGTAATAATGGCTTTTTGAACTCTGCGAGAGCATTACTCCTATACGACTTATGTTTGCAGCATCTGCCTGATGCCAGGTTCATGAAAGTGCTTAGGCTAAGAAATCTGAGCAAGAAAAATAAACCTAAGGGTCAATTTAACTATTTTAACAACTTTCTTAGTAACAATTTATGTATAAAGGTATGCAATATTTTGCCTGAAGTGCTCGCATTCGCTAAACAAATAGAAATAGAAGACGATTTTCATCTGAGAATGAAATGCCATGCCTCAGGGACGTCTTACTCAAGAACGTTTTTGCATCTGTGCAACAAATCTTTTTGCAGCACAGTAGAAATAATACATTTCATTCATCCATGTCAGAAGAGGTAACAACTTGAATGTGAAAACATACATAACGGCTTTCTCTGTATCTCCTTCTCTGTCTTTTCTCTTTTTACAAATACATATACAAGTCTTTAATAAGTTATGGTTGTTTTTCTCAATGGTATTGTTAAATCAGTCCATATTGCTCTCTGTGCCTATAAAAAGGCAGCTCTTTTTGCTGTATAATGGTTGAAATGTAAACGATGTGAAAATGTTTAAAAACAAATGCACTCACTAGTTCTGGAGCTGAGACTGGGTTGTGAACAATCTGCACAGATCCATCTTTCTGTATCAAAAAGAATTATTATATATAGAGGTATTTTTTCGTATGATGTTAAAGGAAGTGTGCAGAGTGAGCCTGGAAGAGATGAAGGAGAGACAATAATGCGAACATAAAAATGTCTACGGCTAGGACACGGCCAATTCATATAAGAAAATCATCATTGTTATTCTGTCTTTAATTAATGTCTAAAAAGCTGAGTTGAAGCTAACATAACTTGGATCAGGATTGCCTGGATCAGGATCTTTTTAGCTTTGAGTCAGACAGGCTTCATTACCTGCTCACAATGCACCACACCTCTCTATGTGCTCCTACTCCTACTCTCTCTCTCTCTCTCTCTCTCTCTCTCTCTCTCTCTCTCTCATGCTTCTTTTCTGAGTTTGGCTTTGCTCACAACCATTCAGCTCTCTCACGCTTCTCTGACACAAGACCACCAAGGACACTTCATACACGATCGAGCTTATACAGACATGCCAGATAGAGAAAATAAAGGGCTTCAAACACAAGCAGAAGTTATGACTTCATGACTCGTCTGCATTTATGAGAAAGTTTACATTTGTTTTATGCAAGCCTCAGTTGTATTGCTGTGGAAAAATCCCAAAATGTACAATAATTGAATGCAATGAGTAATTAATGTTTCATTCTTACCATGTTATAAAAAAATATGTTTTTTTAAATAAAACGTATAATTGATCATTTAAACTAATAGATGGATGGATGGATGGATGGATGGATGGATGGATGGATGGATGGATGGATGGATGGATGGATAGATAGATAGATAGATAGAGAGATAGAGAGATACCATTAACATACACTTTAATTCTAAACATGTAGTGAAATAATAAAGGGCCATTCTTGGAAGATCTCAAAAATCGAATTTGAACTAATCTAGCGAATCTTTGTGTAACAAATTCAGCATAGGTATTTGTGAGACATATTCAGAAACTTTTTGAAAAGTGGATTGAGCAGCCATTTTGATCGTATTCCATCTATCGCCCAGTCTTATTTGGAAAGCTCACAAACTTTCATTCATTCATCTTCTAAACCTGCTTATTCCCTTAATTCCCTTAATGTCTACTGGTGCCTATTTCCAATGCACATTAGGTGAGAGGCAGGGCTACACCCTGGACAGGTCACCAGTCCATCGCAGGGCATTCACACCTATGGAGAATTTAGATTATTCAATTAACCAATTGTGGGGGAAACGTCTAGGTTACCTTACGTAACCCCCGTTCCCTAAAGGAGGGAACGCAGACAAATGTCGAGTTCTTCGACTATGGGGACTTACCGAACCTGGGAGGTGGTACCGAGTTTTAACGGGCAAATTAATTGATTTGCGAGTGTAGATGATTAGCAATCAGCCGCTCTATAAGAGGAGCGCTTGCCTCTACACTTATTCTGCTTCTTCCGAAGAGCCGAACCTACTTACCTCTCGGCGCCTCAGATTCATCGACTTGGGCAGCAGCATGGCATGGGAACATCTGCGTTCCTTCCTTTAGGGAACGGGGGTTACGTAAGGTAACCTAGACGTTCCCTTACAGTCGAGAACGCAGACGAATGTCGAGTTCTTCGACTATGGGGAACTTCTGACCATAACGCCATGGCTCAAGTCCATCCAATCAGTCTGACTCTAAACTGTTAAGGTTAGGTATAGCCAGTTGTAAGACTGGGAGTCTCCTTCTGCCCCTTAGCCCGGAATAAAATCTGATGTGGAACAAAGGCGCGCGGAGATCGCATTAAGACCTGAAGAGGGCTACCAGCGAATTCATGTCTCTCGGGCCAAAACAGGTGGGGGAAGACGAGAGCATCGTTCTGCACCAAATAGGGGAGGAGAACGGAACGGGGTATTACAACTCAACCTGAAAAGGGGGTATGTATAGAATACACAGACTGGGCCACCCAAAGAGGGGGAGCCCAAAGTCCGGACCTGAGTTCTGTAGGGGTCAGGCACAAAGGCAGACTCTTCACTACCAGAACCTAGCAAAACTGACTGCTTTGCCTAGTCAGATGCCGCGTGGGGGGAGGATAGAGTTCACCGAAACCACCGTTAGGGGGTCATGAAATAGGGAGTTCACCGAACCACCATTAGGGAGTCGTGAATAAAAATGGTCTGCAGGCGCAGCACATCCAAATCCGGGGCTGACCGAAGTCAGATCCGGACCAGAGCCCTCATCTTCGTTGGAGTTTGGGGATGAGGGAACAGAATGTTCGACGGACCCTTGGGAATGTGCGTCCTGGGCAGAGCCTGCAGGGTCACCGTCTGATCCCGAAGGGGAAGTGACGGGACCTTGGGGATAAATCCGGGCCAGGGCCTGATACGTACCAGGGAGTCCTCAGGGCCGAATTCTAGGCAGGTTTCGTCGGCGGACAGAGCCTGGAGATCTCGAACCCTCTTGAGGGACGCTAAGGCCAACAGAAGAGCCGTCTTCAAGGAGAGGGCTCGCAAATCTGTCAAGGCCAAAGGTTCGAATGGGGACATCCTCAGCCCTCTCAGGGCGATGGAGAGGTCCAAAGAGGGAACAAAGGGGGGCCTAGAGGGACGAAGCCGTCTGGCCCCTTGGAGAAATCTCAGCGTCAGATCATGGCTGCCGATCGATTGTCCTTCGACCCTAAGGTGGAAGAAGAAAATCGCTGCTGCGTAGACCTTCAGGGACAGAGGGGACAGCCGCCAATCGAACCCTTAATAAAGGAAGGTCAGCACGACTCTAATGGGACATGTCCTAGCATCTTCCTAGTGGGAAGAGCACCACTCGACGAACCGACCCCACTTGCCAGCGTAGCATAACCTCGTAGAGGGGGCTAACGCATGCTCTAAAGTCCTCAATACCACGGGCAGTAGAGGCTGGGGGTCCACCAAGGCCGGATATGCCATACGTGTAGGGCCCATAAATCCGGTCTCGGGTCTTTTGAATGGCTTCTTCATCTAAGGCGACCCATCTTTGGCATGGTACTTTATTTTAAATGATTTTGATGGTTTTCATTTACACTTTAACTGATGAGAAATCAAGTCCACCTACTGCAAAAGATTTTTGAGTTTGAAAAAAATGTTTGAAATTGTACCAACTAACTTTTAATTTGTTCAGATTGTTTATTTCATGGGTCATGAGTACTAAAAAGATATGCATCTTTTGACTCATTTTGTCCAAAATTGTGAGTTTGCGCTCAAATTACAACAATCTTTTGAAATAGGTTGCCTTGAACTTTGGGTGTTCTTAACTTGCTTTAATGTATTTAACTTAGACGTAATGTACACAAAGGATTGGTCTTGGAGAACTTATGTGGAGAGTGAGAATCTGAGATTTAAGAGTCCGCGGAGGCCCTTCAGGGTGTCGATTTCCCATCACTTCTTCTGTTCCCCATCCTTCACTAACCATGCATTGAACCCAAGCGCACTCTTATTGTTAAACGGGTTTCATTACAGCTGACTCATTTACAGCAATTACATGGCTGATTCTGAATGGAGATTGATTTTATACGTGTTTGAGAGAAATGGAGAAAGATTGGGGAGGGTATAAATGGAGACAAGGGAATAATGTAGAAAAGATTGTAATTATTGCATATGTCTGTCTCAACACACCACAGTTACAAAGCATGACACTTTTCTTTTTTAAAGTGTCCATGTGATCGTGTCTTATACATCAGACAGTTACAGATTCTTCCAGATTATGTGCTAAAAAAAAGCCTTCTGTCAGTTTAATCATCTTCTGACCCAACTGACCAAGTCTGATCCAGACAGAGAGATTAGCCAATCATATTCAAGCATTTCACATCACCTGGTCACCTGGACAATTATATCTTGGCAATTGAGTTTATTTTATTCTGATCTCAAAAACAAACAGTACAGACCTTAATGTCTGCTTTGGAAGTTGTGTGGTTAGTTGCACAAACAACTTAACATCAGGTAAATCAATAAAGATTGATTGTTCCGAGGTAATGGATCTTTTAATGTATCTCTTAACTACAGCTAAAAGCAGATAATGTTAACATCTTCTTACACAAGGATCTCTGTTCACACTTCAAGCTTTGTTTATAGGTTGTAAGACTTTTTTTAACATTGTTCAAGTAAATTAATTGAGGCTTTTCGTGCAGTGCATACAACCTTTTGGTCCTAGGTGTTGCAATCATTCAACCAGAAGATAAGGCTTTTCGCTTTTGCTCTGCTTACATTACAGCAGTGGCTGCATTATCTGCTTTTTCCACATCTCAATCATATGTTGAAGACCATTGTCTTTGATAAATTTAGGCCCAAAATGTGTTCTCCAATAAGAAAGCATGGACTGGTCGCCAACAGTTACTTGAATTTGAAATATTGATGTTTACGAACAAGACACCTGACATCTCCCAACGCATAACACTGTGTTCTGCATCCCATTCACTTAGATTAAAATTGTGATTCCCATTGTCCCCCCTTATCCTCAAAAAATTTTCTCCATTATCTCCATTTTATAATGTTGTGAAACTGGAAATCATTTGCCAGTCTCACTGCAGAATTACCCCCGCCATCGGAAAGTAATATTGACTCCTCAGAAAACTATTGAATATATGAGAATGGTTGACATGGTTGGTAGGTTGAGGTTGTATTGTAGTTTTTTTTATAACATTGTAGTTTTAACGGGATGTGGGGCTAATCAGCAGCACCAGCTGCACCTCGTTGGAGCACACGCTTAAAAGGGACAGAGCCAACTGAAGTTGGAGTTATAGGAGTCCGTGGAGACGGCCCACCTACCAGACCTTCGGTGCTGTCGCTGGGCCCCCTGTGTAATGGGACTCGCCTGAACACACATTGCCCAAGAGAGCCAATAGAGCCTGGGCCGCCCATGAACCAGCAAGGATCAATGCGATGGAGACGGGCCCATGAGCTCGGAGCCATGGGGATCGCAGATGGATTAAGCACGCCGGGATCCCACCACTCAGGTCCAGGAAATCCAGAAGCCATAGTGTAGAATTTGGTGTGTCCAGGCTGTTCTGACTGGAAATACAGGGAACACTGTTAAACCACATAAATCCTTGCAGCTTTCTGGTGATAACCATCAGAGGTAGCCTGGATGGAGGTCTGAAGGGCTTTTCATAAGTAAATGAGCTGTGAAGTTTGAGCTCAGGGAGGGAGATGAAAACAATAGGCAAACATTTTTGCTGCAATTCTCATAAATAAATGCCCGGCTCTTTTATATCCTTTCTCCTTGCGATAAATCATTCCGATATGGCAATCCGAAACTCTTTTTTGTTGGCACCAGTAAGATGTGTGAGCTCCTGTTGGTGCCCATCGTTTTTGATGGAGGAAAATTAAATCTTTCACCGGTGTGTAGAGGCCTTAACTCAAAGTTAGGGACTCTTCCTTCTTAAGGAATGATACTGTTTTGTAGCACATAATAATATTTGAAATAATCCTAAATTGCATTTACACCGCCTCCTTCTAACCTTCCAACCGTGACAGTAGGGACTTTATGATAAATCAGTGCATGATTTTTGCATGATGATCGATAAATCAGAGTGAGGGATGAAAGTTTATACTGGGTGCTTGCAAAAGTGAGTTTGAGATTAATTAGCTAAATATTTACTCGCACATCCTGGTAAAACCTGGGGCCTGTACTATGAAGCTGAATTAACTGACTAGCCAGCTAAGTTTAGAATTAGTTTGCACCAATCCTGGGTTTTGGGTACTATGAAAGCATCTAGGACTTAATCAATCTTTGGTTACTTACACTACACGGCTAAACTGCTCCAGGGGAGGTTATGTTCTGAATTAGAAATTGCTCTCCTACATTTATCAAATCAGCAGTTATAAAATTAACTTTTAAGTGAAGTAACACACCAGCGTCACAAAACCTAATACAGGTAGCTTCCTCTGCTACATTTACCCCAGGTTTTTTTTGTTCCACTCAACTGAGCGATAATGCATTTGGTGATGGGCTTCAGAAACGTAGATGGAAGATTCTTTGCAGTGCTTATTAAGGGTTACTTGCCTAGAGGTCACCCCCAAAGCCCAATTTTTAATAGTTATAAGGTTTAAATAACCTTAAATAGCTTATAAGGGCTAAGATCAATGATGTTCAGTGTCATAAAATTGCACATAAACTATTTTATTTACTACGAAACACTCAAAAAGAGAGCAGATGTTTTTAAACTCGTGCTTGAGAGAGATTGAACTGGGGCGCTTTATGCCAGAGGATGCCTGGTACCTGTGTTTTCGTTTCCTGGCACTCATAGACAAACCTAAAGCTTGAATTATTCATGCGGAGGACTCGGTCGTGAGGTATTTTCTCATTTTCTCTACTACCAAATAGCATTTGGAAAGTGAAGCTCAAGAAATGTATAGACAGTAGCCGGTGGGTTCTGGTGACCCTGCACCCGCTATTCGACTTCATTTTTTTTATTAAGCCAGTGATATTAAGCTTACTAGTAACAACAGAGTTAAAGACATATTCCACGTGTGTGGGATGCATTAAAGCACAATTCATACACTAGTCAAATTCATAAAGAATTCAGGATGTTCAACTAGTCAAGCATAACGTTTATTAGTTGTGACTGGATATATATATATATATATATATATATATATATATATATATATTTTTTTTTTTTTTTCAGATCTTTTGTGATATTTGATTTTATATCTGTCTGTACTGTTGGAAAACTGTAAGATCTTGTCAAATGTGAGCCTTCAGAATCAATTCCCGAATCCTTGCTGGCACCTCTGCTGGTGTTGAGTTCAGAGAGACGTGTCAGTGTCTACTGGTGAATGCGATTAAAACGAGTGAGTGCTTCATCCACTGTCTATGGAGCCATAGATTTGATGGATTACTAAATGTGTGCATAAATAAAAAAGACCACGAGCTAACAAAAGTGTTCAAGACAATCACACGTGTTCAAAACTCTTAGATAGAAATAGGTCATATGTATGTGAAAAATGAGAAACTTCTGCTATAATCACAATTATTTTTTTTTGTTTTATAATCACAAATGCCTTCTTGTTTTCATTGAACAAAATGCAGTGAATGAACAAAAGAGAAATTAAATCAATGTTTGGTGTGACCACTCTTCAAAGCTTTACAGTTTTACAGGAACTCAAAAAGAGAAAACAAACCTATCATCTTGGAAAACAAACCACAGATGTTGAAGAATAGCCAATCATGTACCTCCCTGATGGTATTGCATGGATATGTACCTGCCTGTATTTTTCAGCAGTACAAAGTAAAACACTAAATATGAATTAATTGTAAGTTTAAATAACCAGATGTCATAGTATATACTTTTGCACCTTTTTGACATTTTTATAGAATTGTGTATCCACCCCTTGGGACAAATGCACCAGCCGCCACTGATTGTATATAAATTTGTTTTGTTTATTGATTTAAAACTTAATCACAATGACTTCCAAAAAAAAAAAAGTAATTAATCACAAATATGGTAATGTGGGTTTTTAGCTGTTAAATGTAAATGAATGGGAGCAGAACACAGAAAATTGTAATTTCACTAAAGATTAACTCTTGATTATAAAAACTGCTATGCTGCGTAGTTTCAGGGGGAAAGGGTTTTATTATCTTAGTAAACACGCCTTACAAAACTGTTTTACAGGAATTGTTTATTTGCTTTTGTGTGTTTGTTTATGATGTTGAGAAAATTTAAAAGGCATTAAAATTGCCATCTTTTTGCCATATTAATTTGCTTAGAATAAACAGAATAATTGTTTTTTACAACGTATCAGCAGCTACCAACATTGCTGCTCCCATCTAATCTCGTCTCCCGTTATGCACAAAAGTGATCTCTTATTTTTATCAAAAAACAATCACTGGCCATTTATTAGTTACACCTGTCCAACTGCTCATTAATCCAAATTTCCCAGCAGCTGTAAGAGGGTCCATAAGTTGAACCTAGGACGAGTTTCAGATTTCTGTGTTTGAACCAAGGACGAGTGTTCTGTCTTTTGGATATTTTTATAAGAAGATTATTTTATACGTTTATTATTAGCTTTGAATGAAGCTATAGTAAACTATGTATTGACAATTGTTAATAATTATAGAAATGCACTCACTTGTTATCATTAAGCGCCACAGTGGCGCAGTGGATAGCACTGTGGCCTTCCAGTTAAAAGGTTGTCGGTTTGAGGCTTGCTGGTGACCTTCCTGAAAGGAGTTTGCATGTTCTCCCTGTGCTTGCGTGGGTTTCCTCCAAGTACTCCGGTTTCCTCCACAATCCCAAAAACATACGGTTAGGTTAATTGAATAATTTAAATTCTCCTTGGGTGTGAATGTTGCCCTGCAATGGACTGGCGATCTGTCCAGGGTGTATCTCCGCCTCTCACCCAATGTGCGCTGGAGATAGGCACCGGCAGACCCCCGCGACCCTGAAAGGGAATAAGCAGGTTTGAAAATGGATGGATGTTGTAATTTAAACCTCTATTACATAATGTGATTCTTCAGTTCTTAGCATTTTACATTATAGCAGAAAGGGATTAAAGAGTAACTAGTGATAAGATTGAACATCTCAATTTATTAACAAATAGCATGGTACATAGTACATTACTCTAAGCTTTTCAGATTATGAGCTCTGTCAAATGTAAATAAGACAGCAGAAGAAGCGATGTTTGAGTGATCAGATAACTAAAATGTTGTTGAACAACGCAGTCATAAATGTTAATTGTAATCCTGTTTGGACCCTTTGCACAATACAGTTTCAAGAAGTGGTTGAGACTTTTAAACCACCCTGGTTTGAGCTCCTTGCACCACTCTTACACCTCTTATTCACTATCTTACACAGCCAAGATCAACTCAATGTTTTTAAAATAAAACTATTATGTCATAAAACGCTACTATCACTACCAGCTTTTAAATAATTTTGGACTACTGTCCTTATTAAAAACTAGTTACGTTTAAACATATTCAAATGTATTTGCTCACTATTTTGTGTTGATTCTGTTAAGAGAAAAAAAAACAGAAGCCATGCATCCTCCGCATTCAGGAAAAAACAGTTTTGGTGACATGGGACAGCCTTAGCGCAGCACTGTGACATAAGCGGCCTTCAGACTTCATCTTTGGGGTTGAAAGGAGGAGAATTTAAGTAACTCAACTTTATGTATATTGTCATAAATATTTCTGTATTATTTTATTTTGTCTGGCAATGATGAGAATGAAAAAAGTAACCACTTTTTACAATGAACCATTTTAAGTAACCACTTTTTCCATGTTTTGCCATGTTTTTTTTACACATATTCAATTTAAACTCAAATTAATTTTTTGTGGCTGAATAAACAAATGTAAATTTAAAAAAAAAAAAAGGATGATTGACAGAGGAATTCAACAGCTCTCTGCATGATCCTCTGGAGCGTTCTCTTCCCAGAATTCCTCTGGAAATTATACCTGTCAACCTACAGACATTGTATTGGACAGCTCAGCTCAAATGTGCAGATCAATCCTGAGGCAGAGGGTGAAAGAATTAGTCACTTAAATGATTAAAGAACGAGTTTGGTAACAGAGACAGATAAATAGTAAATACTGCAGATGTGAGCAAGGACAAAACAAAGGTTAGATGGACAGAGGAGTAGAGTAATGGAACAACAAATGAAATCACTTAGAACAACAGAGCACTTAGAAAGAAAAAAGACGCCTCTGTCTGCATTAACACTCCAGAGGGGCCCGGAAATGGATGTGTCCTACAGAGACAGCTGGAAAGTGAAGACAAATCACTTCACTTACTGCCCAAAATCAGACATTAGTGAGGAAGTAGTCTGGAGAAACTTTAAAGTTTGGGGATTTTGGTGTTTTGCCACTTACAAATGGACTAAAATTGACTTTTCCAAATGATTTATGCTGGAAATTCCATGTGAACCAATAAAACATTACATTGACTTTATATTGCTTACATACACAAACAAAATGTAATTCCTTTTAAAAATCCTCTATTTAATCACTTGCTTTTAAAACATTTGCATCCATCATTGAGTTTTACAAATTAATAAAACCTTGGACTTACCCAGTCAGCAAAGAAGGTTTTTGCTTGATTCAGAAAAGAGAATATTATAATGTGTTTCATACTTTAAATTTGAATTTGTTTTTATTAAATAACTCAAAGGATCTATCATATCCTTATCTAAATGTCTTTCTTCAAATTCTTTATTGGAACAAAGAGATCCAAAATGTCAAGTGGGGCCGTGTAACAGGACATTAAAACATGAAAGGAAGAGGGAAATATTTGTAAAGCAGTGTATGTCAGCAGTGTGAAATTGTCCATCAGTGGGTTCACTGAGCAGAGTTGAATGGTTGATTTTACGCCGACTGGAGTAATTGAGACAGAGCTTTGTTGGGCAGATAGACAGCTAGCTATGACTCCTTCTGATGTTTTACTGATACTTTTCTTTGGCTGGAGAATGACAGAGAGCAATGTGCCATGTGGGTGATTTCAACAGCAAATCACCTACACAGCATTACACATCTTCCTCCATGCTTTACATTAGGGAACAAGGCTCACTTTTTCTGTGTTGGATACTAATAAGACAGGTGGAATGACGATTCATTCATTCATTTATTCATTTTCCAGCCCGCTTTTCCCTTTAGGGACCTGCAAATACTGGGCAAGAGGCAGGGGTACACCCTGGACAGGTCGCCAGTCCTTCGAAGGGCACCGGCAGACCCCCGTGACCCCAAAAGGGAATAAGCAGGTTGGAAAATGAATAAATGAATGAACAATTAACCTAACCACATGTTTTTGGGACTGTTGGGGAAACTGGAGTACCCAAACCAAATCCACGCAAGCACAGGGAGAACATGCAAACTCCTTCCAGGAAGGTCACTGGCGAACCGACAACCTTCTAACCTTCAAATTTCAATTAAAAGCTGCAAGCAGCAATCAAAGGGCTCAAGCATCTCCCGTGCCATTGCATCTTGGTGGCCAGTTTGTTGCACTATGCACTACAACCAGTCCTTATTTCGAAGACTTATTCAAGCGAGAATTGTTAAAATACATAACAATACTGGCAAATTAAAGAATGAAAAGTACAGTATATCATAAATTGTCATGTGGCTGTGAATGAGTTTGAATATTTTTCTGTAATTTTCTTGTCCAAAATCGTCACGCATGTCCAAATTGGGAAAAACAAAGTATCTTATCAATGTTAAATGTTGTATTTTCTGTGGCCACCGGGTTAAACTATAACAGAGAGAGTGCATTGAAGATGTGTTAGCAAAATTGGTACATTTTATGAATTACATTTTGGGCATTTTTTTTTTTGCAAAATTCCCGACCGCCTGCCATTTTTTGAAACACAATCCATGTTACTTATATTTCAGTCTTGGTACCATATTGTTCGCATACGTCAAACTGAGAGCACAACTAGCTGAAACACATTATGGGCCACACCCACTTTTCAAACCATAATCGGAAGTCAATAGACTACGTGCACTTAGACTTCCACATTCTTTGTAATAGAGCTCAGTAAGATCTGATCCTTTTTACATAGATGACTTGGTACAAAGATGATTTAGTTTACAATTATTAACTATTATTAAATAGGGCTGTAAGCCGTGTAGAGCATGACACGGGAGTGGATTTTCACTCCTTTCCAATCCTAACTCTTAGAAAAAAAAAATCCTGTCCCATCCCAATCCTGCACCAGAGTAAAAAAATAAATCCTGTCCTGTCCCACTCCTGTAGAACTGACGCCTGGTCCCATCCCAACTCCTGGTCCCATTCCAACTCCTGCCTGCTTACAAATACCTGTAGTCTTTTGAAATGATTCCAGCTTAGTAAAAACAGGACATTGGTCACACAGTGACATTGGTCACATTAACCAATTTATTTAACCGAACGCCAAGAAAATTGGGTTTGTATAATTTTTTTAAACATTTTTCTTTTCAGAGGAAATAAAACTTTCAAAATCTAGCAAATATTTGTTATTTTTTGTTAAAAATGCTCAGAACAGTGTGTAATAACAAAAAAAGTTTCTCTTTATAAACAACTATAAATGCACATCATTTTTGAGATTACAGAAATTAACCTCAACCTATTGTGCATCAACTCACAACTTTTTGTCTGAATACGGCTTTCAGTGTTGATTTCCCAGGTTGCTTTATTTATAAAGCTCCAGGTTTGTTTTTTTTTCAGCTGTGTAACATTGTGGAGTACTTCCTGTCCAGCTGAAGACAGAGCCCAACCTTGCCACAGGAGGTTTCCCCTTCATCAGAAAAAAATCTCTATAAATATAAATATATTACATCAGATTAGATTTATCCAAAAGAATCCCTTGTGTTTCTAGAAAAAAATTAACAAAAGATAAAAATTAATTACTGAAGCAATATGTTGTTGGAATCAAGAGCATGAGTAATTTTAAGAGCAATATTATATAAAGCCAATCAATATGTCAAAAATGACACTATATATTGAAAATCATTGTTGGGTATAAACCCTGTGTATGTAATACTTATATTACATTTGACTGGGATTGAGACAGCTGTTGCTGTTTGTGTTTCACAAAACTCACAGGGGCTCTCGATGATGGTATAATTATCTTCTTTCACTATTTACAAGTGTTTTGGTACTGAAATCTAACACTTTAGCGTGCCAAAAACGCCGGAAGAATGCGAGGAAATAAGGAAAAAGGACGCACTTGTGCAAATGCGGAAGAATCACGGACAGAACACGGTAAAACAGTTAAATTGAACACTAATAAACCTATTACTGCTACTAAGACAATGGTTATATTGTTATATACAGTATAAATATTATATTTACAGTGAAATCTCCGCTAAACTTTTGCTAAAGTGTTCACAGGAAATCAATCACTCGTCTGTCCCTGCGCTCCTGGCGAAAGGTCTGTTTCTCTTTATTGTTTGTCACCGGCGACAGCTTCGCTGTGAAAGGGTTAACTTCTGTTGCAGACCTGGAAAAAACATGCTTTTTGGACTTTCATGTTTTGACGCGCTGAAAGATTTACAAAAATCGACGCATCTCGTTTGGATTACTTAACACAGAAGATCTATTAATAGTGTACCCATTATTACCCCAGTGTAATAGTGTACAAATCTGACTGTTGCATAACATGTGTCCTGTTAGGAAGACATACATTTCCATAAACGAAACCTGACAGGGCTCATCTGTGCATTTAGTCATCAGAGAAGGCCAATGAGTCAACAAAGCAGTTGTGGCACAGGTTTGGAACCAGGTCCCAGACACAAGCAGAAAATACCGGTACTTTTTTTTTTCTCTAACAAAAACACCAACAATGGGAAACAGTTGGAAGCAGTCTATGCAAAGAAATCCAGAGTATGGAACACAAAAGACTCTGTTTGAATGGAAAATCATCCTCAACAGGAAACTCAGAATGGCCTTGGTCCAAAAACTGGCTGGCACAGGCAAAATGAAAAGTCTTTAAGACACTCCTCCAAGACCGGGAGCTGCCTTTCACAGACAAGCGAGTCTTTCCCTCCAGCAACCACCAAGAACTGGGCGAAGAAAATTAGCAGCAAAAGCACAGGATGAGATGAGGCAGGTTGTCCAAACTGGGCTTAAAGGATTTACGAAACACTAGACAGGACGAGACTGGAGTGGAACAAGGGCTGCCTCCTTGGTAGCATTGATATTGGAGTTATCAATTGCAAACCTGAGCCGACTAAAGAAAGGAGTGAAATCAACAGTAGTGACGACAGATGAGCATACGTAGGGTCTCATGAGGGACAAGCACCTACAGGTAAAAAGAATGAGTGAGAAAGAACAGCAGAGAAAAAAACTGAATATAATCTATGAGATAAAAATGAAAAGACTGAACCCAACAAAAGAAAAGGGGGGCTATTTTCAGCCCCTTTAATTCGCTCTGGCATTGCTACATCGTTCCTTTTGTTTTACTATAATTTTGAGACCTTAAGTGAAGAAACAAAGAAATGAGTAGTGTGTTTAAAACTTTATTATGTTGTGTAACTAGATGTTCTGCCATTACACATGGAAATATCTTTATTTGTTCATTTAAAGACATGTTGAGACGTCTACAGCATTGGACAAGCTACAGCGGCATAGCAAAATTTGTGACATTTTCAGATTGTATCTTTAATGTAACTAAATCGATAACAAGTGAATGTCATATCAGTGATAAATACAACTGAAGCAAAAGAGCATTGTTTATTTCAATTATTTACTTTTCTTAGCTGCTGCTTACAGTACTTTTTCTACACATTCTTCTGAGTTTCTAGCTCAGTGACTGATTTGGTACGTCACTGCCTGGGGCAAAAGGTGTCAGTAATGCACCAGAATTCTGTATGCCAACCAAAAACATGAAGAAAAAAAAGGAATAGAGAGACACCCTAATTTTTTAATTCACTAATTCTCATAAAATTTTCATTATATGATGATTTATTTCGGCTTAATTTGAGAAATCAACGTTTGGAAGAAATATTAATTAGATGCACACTTTGGCAAAAAGTTAGTGCTTCCGTACGACAGTGTAATGGCACAGACCACAAAAGAGATGAAAGATTGCTTTCCTGTTTGCCCTCTCCACTTGTAATAGGCTAGAAGAGGGCTTAACTCCAATGTAAAAATTGCAAACTTTGGCTCCACAAGATCTCTAGATTTGACCTAACTTATACAGGCATGGTTTCTTAAGGAGCAGATTATTGACATTTCTTTCCACCCGGTTTTTATTTTTAGATGTCACTGTCGGTTGTTTCTTTTTCGTGTGTGTGGTTTCATACCTCCATGTGTTTGGTTTCTATACCCACTTTATATACAGTCATTGGTACAACCGCATATACAAGTAAACCTACACAATGGCAATGTTAGTTTCCAATGCTTTTCCGTATAACAGAAACCTGCTTGAAATGATAGAACCTGTGGCTTGTCATGTAGTTCAGTCTATATTTCCAGTACACTCAGGTTTTAAAAATGCTAACAAGATTCAAGCTGCTGAGCTAAAAACATTTCACAGTTGCTACTAGTATTTTTTATTAGACATGTAATGTTAACATTGTTTCACTTACTTTATATTACCAACAAGAATTCAAAAGACTTATTGTTTTTTCCCAAATATTCAGCAAATATAGTAACTACAATATCAATTTTACAAACACAAGGGCTTAATATTCTGTGATTATATCGTGATGCGTTATGGGCCCGTCCACAAAACAGCATCATTATAAAATAAACAATTCACTATATGATCTACTTTAAAGCAAAACTGACATCCTGAAAATGTACATTTGATTCATATTAAATGGTAGAAAAAAACTCACCTCGCCAACCTGGTGGCTCAAGACACATCACGTGACCCGATATCGCAGGGCAAAGTTTCTCCCAGCTGAACAGTCCGTCAGAGACTGAATCGCACCGCATAGACGGGAACTTCCGCTTACATTTATAGTGATGGTCTTGATTTGTAGTGTTGTTAAGAGCAGTTTTAAATGAATCTTTAACTATTACAACCTGGATTTGAATCTATGTTTGTTTGTCTTTGAGATGCTTTATGAAAATTTGGAACAGAACACTTTTGTGCTAAAGAAAACACATTTTACTCTTCAAATAACAGCTAGCAAAACTCTTCAAATAATCAGTTTAAAAGGGGTGTCTTCATCCCACGTTACTTTTTGTTCTATACTGGTCATCAAAATGAAAGTCATGAAAATGACTCCCAGTCAATCTATAGATTCAGTATCAGATAATGTGGACTCACAAGAGCAGTGAACATACAATACAATTAATGTATTTGAATGTGAGGTTTGGTATAAACATAGCTGGTGTCAATTAACAAAGGTGTAAATTAACAAGAAAAAAGTTATCAAACATTATCATTGTCTCAGACATCTAGCAAAACTTTCCTTTTCCTTGGTTTAACTTCCTGTGAGGTTCTGCTAAGTGATTGGCTGGTTAGCATGTCAAGTTAGTTAGCACCGAAGCCAGGTACTTTCAGCCTTCAGACGTGCAAGCATCATATTTGCAAACATGTTGGATTTTTTAGTAATGCAAGGGCACACGTGAGGGACTGGGGGGCAAGCCATCCAAAGTCACATCTGTGGTTCACAGCAGGCTGCGCTCACTCACAATCACAGTCACACACTCCCACTGAAGATTAACAGAGGACACTTCTTGAAACACACAAACACTCTTAGCGGAAGGCTCAGCTTGAGATAAGAACACTGCGGGTCACTGGCTTCTCTTCCCCACCAGCACTGGATTGCACTAAGAAACCCCAGGGAACGAGACGCACAGAGGCTGACAGTTGATCAGGACGTGTCACACATACAGCTGATTTCCAACTCTGCTGTGGATGTTCGTCCTTGGAATAGAGCTTGTCAAACATATGTCATAGCTGTACTTTTGTTTGTTATCACCAAGAAAGTCACATGACTAAAAAACAGAAATTCTTGAGTTGGTTGCTATCAGCACATTCATTTTGAAGCTAAATTTCATTTGTAAATACAAAATAAAAGTCTCTTGAAGAATTTTGGTTTAACATCAAAAGTGACAAATAATATGAAGCCATAGACTACCACTGTCTCACCCAAATACACCATTTACCCCTGTTTCTGTCAGTGTTGTGCTTCCACTACGCCTCCTTCTGAGCGGACCCCACCTTGTGGTCAGAACTCGATTAAGAGCATCTGTTTTAAAATTGTAATTATGCAATCAAGTACTTTTAAAAATGGCTTTACGTCCTGGCCAGTGGTGTAGTGGACATTGTGCAGGACATGTAAGCGCGGTTGCGTAGGGCAATGCAGGTTCGAGTCCCGAGCCTGCCGTCTTTCCCATCCCACCCCATTCTTTCTCTGCCTTTCTTACTGTCCTATCTGTTCAAACGAAAAACCAATAAGCATATTTAAAAAAAAAATGGCTTTACGAGATGTAGCAGTCCCTTATTTGCAAGAACTTGTCTCTGACACTCCTGTGTCGTTTTTCTATGGTCAATACACATGACCCAAGTTTTCGGTGCAACGTTTCATGCAACAATGTGTATCTATCAAAAACCATTGGCACCAATGGGATTCACACATTGGACCAAACGAGTGGTGCCAACAAAAAAGACTTTCTGAGTGCCATGTCAGATCTGTTTTTTGCAAGGAGAATGACCAATGAAAGCTGGCTCTTTGAATTACGTAAGTAGGATGTAAAAGGGCCTCTCTGTGGCATTCCTCTTACACTTTCATAGTGACTTCTTAGAGGGAACAGGATCCACCACAAATCCTCTCTTTTCTCCACTTTTTTTGTCAAACAGCTCCATGTCATCAGCCAGCAGTAAAAAAATGCTCAACATCCATGATTTTTCAAAGTGTTCTTTGATTTCTTCCGTCATCATCCTCTTCCTGCTCTTGTTCTTACCTGTTTCCCCATTTGGTGCGGAGTGCATCTGATGTACTGCAAACACAATCTTCAGGCAGGGAACATCATTGCATCAACATTTTCTCGATGGAGACAAAGAGCACCCTGGAGATAAGCAATCCGAAGATTTGTGCGTGTCTCAATTCGGACTGAGGAGGGAGAAAAAAAGATAGCATGAAAGAAAAGACAGATAGATAACATGAAAAGAAAGTAAAGAAAGAGAGCGAGAGAAAGAGAAAAATAAAGAACATAGAGAAAGGAAGAGAGAAAGATATAGTGAAAGAGAGAGGGAGGAAAAGGAGAGTAACAGGAGAGAGTAAGAGTGATCTAGACAGCACATAAAAGAGAGCATGAGAGAGAATAACTGCCACATAACTAAACATTCAACTATTTTCATGGAAATTGAAACAATAACAGAAAATAAACAAGCTGTTCTTGCAAAATAATTTCAAATTCTACTGTTTGTATTGATGTGATATTGGATTGGTTACATTCGCTAGATCTCATTTGTGGGAGGATTGCTTCTTTATGAACTGTAGAAAAATACATTAATAAATATAATAAAGTAGTTAAGCAGGTTGAAGAAAAGTGGTGCAGTAAAAGTACAAATACAGAACTAGAAATGTACTCAAAAAAGGTGAAAGTATACATTTTTAAAATCTACTCACTAAATTACAATTTCTGAGAAAAAATACTCAATTACAGTAATTTGTACAGTTTTATAAGCTACAAAATACTAATTTAAATTGGAAGTGATATTGATGGAAGGGGGCACCTGTGTTTGTTTTACCTGTGTAGATTAATTTTTTCTGAACTAGAGACTGGTATATACACATCGAACTCAAACCCCCTTTATAAAAATAAAAGTTGTGATTTTGTCCCATCTCCTCTCCTCCTATCCCAGTTTGGGAACCACTGATTTAGAACCACTTTCTTTTTTCGGTGCAAAAAAATTGTGTTCAAAAACAATTTCTGCACACCCCTGGATTGTTCTTCAAGTCATTGTCTTGCTGGGAACAAGCAGTTCTCTCACATGGCAGTAGTGTCAAACCAGGGTTTTTTTTCTCTAGGATTTCCCTGTTGAGCTGTGTTCATTTCACCAGCCTTGTAGGGCTACTGCAGGGAAACTCCTCACAGCACGACTCTGCCGCCTCCTTCTATCACAGCAGGGGTGCCATGATTCATTGAACTTTTCTTACACCGGAATAGCTTGATGCTGTTCATATGAAAAACAAATGTTTAGCTATTTTCATTAGAGCAAAGAGTGGAGAAATACATAATCTTTGGTCTGCCTCTTGCTGGAAAATATTCTTAGGGCAGTATAGGTGAATGCACATCTGTTTCTGTTTCTTAATCACTGAGTCAACTGTACTGTAAGAAATATTTCAAGACTTAGAAATCTGCTCGTATCTTGACATGCCTTATGCTTTCTAATTAAAAATCACACTGTTGCTAGGAGTAGACTCAATAAACATTACAGACAGATAACTGCTTTTAAATTGGTCAGATAGTTCAATGTTTTAGTACTGACACCACAACATAACACTTCACTTGTTATGGTTTGATGTGAATATCATAACAGTGTTTTTAAAATAAGTAACATTGTTTCTATATAGGAAAATAATTACCGGTAGATATTTCCATTTTGGGGTGTCCCACAAATATTTGGATTCTCTTGCATCCCGCACATTACATGAGAACTGTACCCCCTGAACCTGTGTCTTCTCATTAAATTTGTCTAGCGCTGCACATGGAGCTTTAAATCCTGCAGTTATGCTGTCGCAGTGCAGGTCTCTATCCTTCCCAAAATGAACGGCATCTACTTCATATAATTTTTAAAGTCAGTCACACCGTGATATTCTATAACCAACATTGTATTAATAAAAATATAGAAATACAGGCAAATCAAATCCATGCACTTTGGTGTTAATTTTAGCGTGAAATGGCCAAATATCGGAAAAATAGGAAACACAAAACGAATGGGATTAGTCAACCGTGTGCTGAGGATGTTTGATGCAAAGAGCCAAAACGAGAGATGGATCAAAAAGATCAATGCCATCTGTGGCCCAATTTAGAAAACAAAAAGAAAAGCTTGGGGAGGGTCTCACCCAGGGAATAATTCAGTTTAGAAACCCCATTTTTCTAGTTTATAGTTCTTTGTTTCTCCATTTGTTCAGGAGACCCGGAAGGAAAAGTTTCCAAAACTGCGAGGTTGTTCGTTGTTTGTAAACATTGTTAACGGAGAAATATTTGAATATGTTTTCATTTTGCTGGATTCCTACAAACAGATATTTTCCATAAATATTATAAGATTTACATTTTTATTGACAATGTATTCAGCAGATGCTTTCATCCAAAGCGACTTACAGTTCAGTAATTTTTTATAAGGGCGAATTGATCATAAGACATGCACATAGAACAGGTTTACATGAATGAGAATCTTCCTGCCCGCGAACGCACCCACATCCATTCAACTTTAATCTTGTGGGAATGCAGGTCTCTAACACACAGCTCGTCAAAGTTTGGTTCAGTTTGAGAAACGCTGAATCTTAAATCAGTCCCTCCAGGATTTCGCGGGATTTTTTTGTGATTGTTGTGGCCTAAAATGCCAGAATTTGCGGCAGCTTTTTGAAAAGTTGCGATTCTTTTAGACAGATTTTTCTCAAGAGCATTGCATTACCTTATGATTTCACAAACGTTATGAATTTTTAAAGTGTTCTTTCCTTTTGTTATCTCTATTATCTTATATCCTCGCAGCTTTCGACACGCTCCAATCTGACAGCAGACAACCGCCGCTTCCTCAGGAGGCTGCAGCGCAGGTTCAATTAAGAAAAAAAATCATGTTGTCCCCGTAAAATATTTAGACTTTTAGCATTTTGTTGCCACGGCGCCACGGCTACGTCTATGTAGGAGAAACACTGGAATAAATGATTGATTAAACTACCGTGTGAAAGCATGAGAAATGGTTTTATTAACTGCCCCTCTCAAACTCACTAGCACTATCACCTCTGCCCACGCAAGCACTGCCTGACAACTGACAAAAGCAAACCACCACAGACCCAGTTTTACAAACGTTATCAAGTTTACCTTGTTCTTTTCGCTGCTTGCGATGGATTTGCGAACAGCTTTGGTGATAGTCACCTGCCGTGTCGGCTCTTGCACGAACATGCTTCCGGCATGTTCTTCTGTAGAGAAGTGTCGGTCAAGCGAGGTTTTTTTTTTTCGTATTCCACGACAATGTTGCACACAGAGCAAAAGAGTTTCCCTTCACTTTCATGGAGAACATTATGGAATTGCTTTGCACAGTCCTTTGCAGTGATATTTGTAGGTAAGTGTGATGTATTTGCGTATTGTATTCACAAGAAAGTCCTGTGTGATGATAATGGCGCACACAGTGACAGACCAAAATTGGTGGAATTTGCTGTAAAGTCATGATGATTGGATGAAATTGAAAAGCCGCAAATAAATCGTGGGGATTGGCTGAATTGGCGTGAATTGGCGCGATCGCAACATCGTGATTTTCTGGAGGGATTGTTAAATAGTTTTCCACACAAACTCTCCGTACTTTGTTTCATGTTCACAAAAGCATGCGCTGGAGAAACTCATAAGAGGTTTCACAGCACTATAGCGAGCCAGTACAAAATCAGAGTTTGGATCAGAATTCGATCATGTTCTCACAACATGCAAACCACTCTAGAGTTCATTTGAAACCGGCTTGAGACACCTCGTCAAGCATGTCTCAGACTGCTTTTTAGTCCTGTTTTGGTGTGGTCTAGAGTTCGGTTGTTGCTTTCTCACCTCCCCAAACGGACAACTAATAGGGAAAACGAACTCTAGTTCGAATGAATCAAACTAAACAAGTGAGGTGTGAAAGCACCCTAAAAGTTCAAAGGTGATCACTTGCCACAGAAAAACGCACCCCACAATGATTAATTCTATTCTGTAGCCTCAGTGTCGTAATCGCTTGGGATCACCAATTGAGGCATGAAACTGATGAACAGAAAACTTGTTACCATAAACCCGTTAACATTTCCGTCTTGTCTCGTCAATGAAAACTTGCTCTTGTTTCATCATGTTTTAGTCACCACAGAGACATATTTAGCTTGTCACCATCTCTTTGTCGCCATGACTGAAAAGTAGAGTTGTTCCGATTCCGATACCAGTATCAAAAATGCTGCTGATACCACAAAAAATATGGCATCGGTATCAGCGAGTATTTGAGTCCACGTACCGATCCAATACCATTTTCATAAACATAACCTAGTTATGCCCGCTAGCTTTGCTTATCGCTGCAAAGCGGAAATCAATTCTTCTTCGCTGGTCAGAATGTAAACACAGGAAGTTGTGTCGTGTTGCCACAAGCAACCAAGGAGAAGGACAAGCCGCGCCAGACGCAACAAACATTGGAAGCTTCATTCAAACAAAGAGAAAAGTTTACACAAGACAGCCAACGAGCAATAAAGATAACCGACAAGATTATCGAGATTATTGTACTGGATGACCAGTCACTGTCAGTGGTCAAAAACGTGGGGCTTTCACCGCTTAATTGAACATTTGGAGCCCCGGTACAGTTTGCCTGGTCGCCAATATATCTCAGAAACAGTGCTCCCTGAGATATATGAGACAGTGCGTGAACACATTTCATGTAAACTAAAGGACGTGCGAACTATCAGCTTCACTACTGACATCTGGAGCTGGACACAGTGACGCTGTCACTTTTTACTCTTCAAAGTGCAGTGCTGCAGGCTAACGAGTTTCGCGGCTCGCACGCGTCCATAGCTGAATCAATCGAGGGTATGCTTGTGAAGTGGAATATTTCTAAATCCCGTGTTCATGTTATTTTGCGCGACAACGCAAGCAACATGAAAAAAGCCATGAAAAAACAGATTAGCTCCTCCACCTCGTCTGTAGCGGAAGCGATCCCCTCAGTTACAGTTCTAAAACGGCACCTTGCTCAGGAGAGCCAGGAGGACACTGGTATAAAAACAATGAAAATGACAAGAAACGATTCGCAATCATTGAGGAAGAGACCTTGTATGCAGTTGCCACTCTCTTTTATCCACATTTCAAAGATAGTGTATGTCTATTAATTTTTTTTCATGTCCATATTGATTATTGTCATTGCCAAATTGAGTATATCTGAAGCACAGCATAAAATAATTTATTTTAAATTAGAAAATGCTTAAAATGTCAATTAATACAGGGCTAGTAGTATCTACAGCTGTATATACAGATATACACCCAGGTATCGTATCGGATCGGTACTCGGTATCGGCCGATACCCTGAACCCAAGTATCGGTATCGGGAGGGGAAAAATTGTATCGGAACATCTCTACTGAAAATGTGAAATAATTTTATAAATGTCTTCATTGACGAAAACAACACTGGTGTCCATGTCCATTTTAGCAACATGGCAGCAAAATAAACTAAACATATATGCTTAACAAGCACATTGCTTTCCTAAAAACAGAGCAGTTTGATATGGAAGAGCTAGAATTAAAATTAAACAAACATTACATATACCAAATGAAAAGATTAAATTGTCTTTTTTGTCATACACACATGAAATTAGCAATCCTGTCATGCACATGCAGTCTATCTGAATTTAAAATGTTCTGTTACACTTGATACTTTAGGCTGCGTGTGCTGTATATGAAATTGATATACTTAGAATACTTTAAAAGAACTAAGCATCACATAATGAACAAGTCTTAAGAATCCATAATTCTTCTGCTTCCTAATAAAAAGTTTGAGGTTTATAGATTAGAATAATTAACTTTGGGATGGAAGAGCTCAATAAACTGGCCTGCTTAACTAATGGAGCTGTTTACACTCAACGGAAATTATTAGCAGTTTCATCATCTGAAAGAAATATCCCTTAAATGTTACAAAGGTCTAATTTCCACACATCACTGCACATTGTGCCAAATACAGCATTAAATCCTGGCTGTTCTTTTGCAAAAAAATAAATAATGTGAAACAATTTGACAAAAAATATAACTAATTATGCATTCTGATGTGCTGCTTATATTTTATTTGTTTTAAACCTTCCATGTAAATTAGACACATATCTGTGTGTTTCCACCAAGGCTACATTAGTATTTAGTTTTTAATTGTAGTTTCATTTTAGTTAGTTTCAAAATGTTTCTAATTCATTTGTTTTGGAGCATGACAGTTTTCATAAGTTTCTGTTTTTTTAAATACATTTTGTTTTGTTTCATTTATTCAGGATTTTCTCAGTTTTTTATCCATGAAATATGCAGTTAATGCTGTAAACAGAGGGTCAGCTTCCTTAGACTAGTGCAAATTATATTTAAATACACCTAAATACACATATATCTCTAACGGGAATAGTGACTAGGCACTTCTGAGTGTTTTCTCGAATTGATTTATTTCTAATAATAATGCAGTCAGAGAAATCTCTTAATAGACTTAGATACATTAAGATACATACAGACTTGAGACAATAATTTGGTGACTCGAGACTCGACTTGGACTTGACCCCCTTGACTCTGAAAGACTTGAATAATAATCAGTTAACATTCACATTTTCCTCTGTTCACGTTGCATTTGCTTTTGTGTCAACCAGTCAATTAAACTGAAGCTTTTTTGACCTAAGTTCATCTGTTGTTTGCTGGTACAATTTCTGAAGCATGATTGGCTGTCCCCGCTGTCAATCCGTTTGATTAATGTGCACATGACTGAACTTTTTCTTTTAGGAATTAAATCCACGTCCAAGGTTACTGTCTTTTTATGTTGTGTTGGCTCAACAGAGTTTAACAGCAAATGTTTCATTTACATCAACATTTATATCTGTGTTTAATTTTTTATTTATTATTTTTTTTTAGATTTAATTTTAGATTTTTGGAATTTTAGGGTTAAAATACATTCATTCATGCAGTTGGGTAAATTAATTGAAGTGACTTTCCAATCTGCATTAACTTGGGACTTGACTTGGTCCCATCTTTGTAGATATCTGTAATTGGAATTCTGACAAGTAGAAAGAGAGTTGCAGGTAGTACGGAAAGAGCATTAACTGTTAAAATGGCTTCCCATGGCGGATACTCAGTATTAGCATCCCTATTCAATCTCCATAAATGAGATTTGTAGGATTTGTCTGTGTATGTAGTGGCCTGAATCCAACACAATGCACTTGCTTTTGCCCTTCCTTCTGCTGTAAAGAAATCCCATGTAGGGCTCTGCCACTTTCTTCAAACATTAATCATTTTACTTGATCCAACCTTTGTTGCTGTGTCAACATTTATCATGACATGACATTTGGTGAGATTTGCATATATTTGCACATTGTGGTTTTCCGTTGTTTGTTGTGATTTATTTATTTAAAATTGCATACATTTGTTTGTTTAAATTGGATTTTTCGAATCCAATTTGCCTGTTTTAATGACAGTTGTATTGGCATGTATCTGATTTTTTTAAACATATGAATGAGCCCTGAATGGGATCCAGAAGTCACCGCACAGATCCGATAATCACATCTTTTAAAAACTAGAACTGGGTCACATTTGATGATCTGTGTAAATGCTTCACTTACAAGTTCTCTGGTTTTATGATCACCGCACATCATGAGGGAATAAGTGACTCTCGTGTGGTTGACACTGTGTCGGCTGTTGCACTGTAGGCTGCAGTAAAACAACTCTGACAACAGACCAGATTGTAAACTAAATAAATGCTACACTGGCCAAGTGAATGCCTGGAGCAGTATATGCGCTCACAAATGTGAGTCTCACTTGGAGTGATGGTGGTGCACGATGGTGAAATGAGATGCATTATGTGTCCCCTGTGGATTTGATAAAGAACGCAATTCCCTTCCTTTCAGTCTGGAATATTTTCTTATTAGCTGCGGTTGTAGACAGGCATCAGAGGTCATTACGAGTGTTTACTTGTTCCTTTGTGATCTTGTCTACCTTGAAAACATCTGTACTTTGTCTCTCTCTGCAGCTTGTCAGTCCTGTTGCACAGTGTTTCATCATTTAGCTCTATTCCTGTCATGAGAGCACTGTATCGCTCCTGTGTCCATGGTAAATCATGGGTGTTAAAGGAAATCCTCCTGTATCTCCCGGGAGCAATTTTAGCTAAATAGCTTGAGTGAATCGGAGGATTCTGGGTAATGTCTTGTGAAAGAGATGTAGTGCGAAGCTCTATAATGAGAATGAAAGTCTAATCTATCACTATATGCCTGCTGTTTGCCAGATTTCAGGAAGCCTCTGACTATAAGCCGTTGCTTTTCAATTAGTGGAAGATCCTTTGAGCGGTGTTGTATAGAAAGCTAATGGACGAAACCTTCTTTTCACCCTATAAACCATACTCTGAACCATCACAGAAACGCTGTGAAATTGTTTCAATGATCATTCAAAAGATAGAATTTCCAAAAGCAAATTATTGCTGCAAAAAACAATTTTTTACTACGATGCTCTTTTACTGCATAGTGGATGTCCTGCATTACTAGCTCGAGATGGATCATGGTAGTTTAGTTTAAGTTCCATAGCTTAAACGGGTCATGCTGCATATACACCAAAGGAGTCATGAACTGAGAAACAAAAAAATGCTTGATCTTTTGGCATGTTGATACATATAAGAACTGATGGAACACTAAAGCTACGGTGAAAGTTTCATGACTCCTTATGTTTTTGATTTATTTACAAAATAGCTTGTATTAGAGCCAGTGATGAAGTGAAGGCCTCTACTTAGGATTTGCATGAATCTTTGTATAGCTTCTCACCATAGTGCTCTTAGTCTGCGTTGAGGAAAAACTAATGACGCTCCCTGCATGAAGATGCCGTTTGCTATACAACAGATGCCCTCCACACCACACAGGGAAACAGGAAAGAAGAAGACAATGACAGAGAGGAAATCAAAGAACACATAGAAAAAATCCTGGATGTTGAGCGATTTATACTGTTGGTGGCTGATCACAGGGAGCTGTTTGACAAAATGTGGAGAAAAAAGAAGATTTGGGGTGCATTATTTATTTCCTGTTTCTTACCGAGTGGCTTTTTTACATCATCAAAAGAGCGAGCTTTAATTGGTCGTTTTCCTTGTTCAGTCCCGTTGGTGCCCATGATTTTCAATCAAGGCGCTCTTTGTTGTACGAAACTGAAAATTTGAACCAGTGTGTAGAGGCCTTTACAGATGCACATCACATGCAGAAACTGAAATCAGTTTTTAAAGATGACCATGGTCACTACAAGATTTGTTACAGGTCCAGCTACAAAACAACTGCTCTACCTGCAATCAGAGTATATTCTGAGTTAATAACAAGGAGCAAGCCAGTGTTCAGAAAACAGTTTTCATCTCCAAGATTCTTTTCAAAATTGGACATATGTTTTGCTAAAAACTTTGTGAAAAACAGAGGAGTAAACTGAGCCAGCAGCAAAGAACCCTGTCAATGAATAAGCCAATGATGCGGGAGATTGACAGATGGATCAGTAACGTGGTGGATGTGCTGGTCTGTCGCAGTGAAAAAGGAGCTGAGCTCCAAGCCAAAGCTCTCAATTTAGCAGTTTTTCTATAGGCCTGGGGTCCCTGCTTAGCCTGCTCCCCCATAACCAGCCTGAATAAACAGCAGCAGAGAAAGAAGAAGAGTTTTAGGATGGATCAATGTTCTGTCCTGGGCAGCACGGTGCTGCAATGGGTAGCACTGTGGCCTTCCAGTTAAAAGGTTGCCAGTTCGAGGCTCACCAGTGACCTTTCTGGAAGGAGTTTGCATGTTCTTCCTCTGGGTACTCCTGTTTTCCCCACAATCCCCAAAACATCATGTTAATTGAATAATCTAAATTCTCCTTAAGTGTGAATGTGTGTGTTGCCGTATGATGGAGTGTACCCCACCTCTCACCCGATGTGCACTATTAAATAAATACAATTTTGAAATTATTTTTCTAAATTGTCATGTTAAAGCTCTTTGTTTACATAATTGTTCTGTTATTCTCTTGCGTTCAAGTTTTTTATGTAAGCCAACATATTGTTTTTATGTTTTTTTCACCGGACAAAAAGTTGTAAACCCCTAGCCTAGACCATTCGAGTTACAGTCAACTAACTTTGCCAAGATAATCGAAACTGGTCTGACTCAAGTTATTAGATCTTTTCTATCTTGGTATCACTAAAGGAATTCATTGAAATCGCTGAGAATGCTTTGAATTTTCCATTTTCCAGAGGGGTCAACCTGTCTCTGAAAGGTGTGTGACAGAACTGAAATGCATGAGCTGAGATAAAGAAATGTTTTATTATAAATAATCAATCACAAAAACAAAGGAACAAGAGGTACAGCTGACTAAGAAATAAAACTTTCAAACAGAAGAGGAGCACGTGTAGAAAAACTGATGGATCTCAATAAAAGAGTAACCACCAAAAACTGAACTTAAATAAGAGTGAGAATTCAGGGAGAAATAGAACACGCGGGAGGAGGTAAGGCACGTGCAGGGAAGGCTTGAACCAGCCAGGAGCTGGATAGAAAGAACAGACACAGGAGAGGGAGTAAAAATCATGGGACAACCTTTGTAAAGCTGTAACTTAAACTGAGCATCTCAAACAAACCTCAAACATGTCCATTTACATTTAAGCATTTGGCAGACGGTTTTATCCAAAGCACATTTATCCAAGCACATTGTATTTTTTTGCCAGTTATTGCTTTCCCTGGGAGTTGAACCCACAACGTTTGCATTGTCAGCCACAGGAAAACAGATTAGACTTTAGAGGTTATCAGTCTGTGCCAACCACTTTGTAAAAGTATTTGAATCCTAGGCTCTGGAGGGGTTAAATATTTACCATTGACTTAAAATGCCCAGTGAAAAGTAATGGAAAACAAAATGTTTTTATGTTGATGAAATTGGTGTTAGTTTATGTTAATAAAAGTAACAAATGACATTTTAAGACATATCTGACCGCTTATTATCACCACTCCCAAAATGTTTACCATAGCACCAGTGGTAATGGTTATTTCTTTCTGGACTCAGCTTTGGTAAATTATAAAGACATGGGGTTGGTTTATAGAATTTATTGTGAGAAAGTGCTACAGGGTGTTAACCATAGCAATCCATTTTGCATTAGTATCAGAACTAAGGGAATTCATAGACACATTGGGGTTGGTTTAGATCTCTCAAATTGGCATGGGGAACTTTGTATGAGGTCACAGACTCCTTGGCAACCACTACATTTTGCTTTTAACAAATACTTTTAACAGCACTTTTACAAGCCAACATCAACATTTGTGTACAAACTTTAGCCATCTGAAGTTCAATTTGATATGCTTTTTTGCATTTGAGGGAGAGAGAGCATCTCAAACATCACTGTAAACGTTGTAGAGAGATATGACTGTGTTGCAAATCATTTGTTTTTTAATCATAAGTTAAAAACTTGTTTAAATATTATTCCTGCGTCATTTACATTTAACTACTAACAAGCATTTCTGCCTTTTGTTTTGTAACTTCTAGATCAGGGGTGCTCACACTTTTTCAGCTTGCGAGCTACTTTTAAAATGACCGAGTCAAAGTGATCTACCTGCTACAAAAATGTAAAACATCAATCAACAAACAATTATTTTCAACTTTATTGAGAATTGACAAAACACACATAATAAATAATTATTTACATTTTTTGTAATAACGTGAGTTTGATGACTTGCACTGAATAGAATCATTAGAACAGTTGTGTGTGACCTGAATTTGGTGATAATAGAGTGATTTTTCTGGGAGCAATTGAGCTTTAATCCAAATAATCAAGAATAAACATGATGCTCTAGTAAATTTTAAATTTTTTTTTATTGAAACTGAGTCGTGCATTACAATATGAAGGTGAAGAGTGGCGTGTTGCTTGATTTTGGTTGTAATAGAGTAATTTAGAATGAAGTTATGAAGCACATTCTGGGTAAAACATATTTTGGATCTGGTCATTTGCAGACGGTCCCTAAGTGATTCCATGTCAGCGGGTTGCTCATAGACGGTAATGTGTTTCTGCGAATGCCGAGGGAAACTTGTTTTGATAAAAAAACGTTTTGTAGTTTGTCCGCTACATAACACAGATTAAAAATATGTATTATTTGTTTACTAAGAACATTCTGGTCTCGAGCTATTGATCAGAGAAAACCGAATCCGTGAATCTGCAGCTAACTTTACTGAACTGTGACGAGATGGATGATCGGCTGATATTGTTTCAATTTCACGCCGCAATCGACCGGTAGCACCTCCACAATCGACCTAATGAGCACACCTGATCTAGATAATCTGAAACAATTTTGCAAGCACGATCGTGGGGCATCTCACACAGGATGGATTTACTCGATGGAGCATTTCTCTCTACTCTACTCTCAAGCCATTCCCACTACATCTCAGTTATGTTCGGATTCAGAGACTGGCCAGCCTCTGAACACCTGCTGACCCCATTGTTCAAATAGTTTTGATGTGTGTTGGGTTATTTATTGATGTAGGGTGAAATTAGCTTCTCAGTGGGATTCCAAACTTTGAACTGATTGAGGATCAAGAAACAAACTTGTGCCAGATTTGAAGAACTTTTCTTGGTGTGCCAACAGGGCAAGTACTTTCCACCTGTTCACAGCCGAGCCGGGCTTTTCATCACACTGCTGGATAACCAGCTGTGACCCCACCGACTCTGAGAAAATCTTACAGCGTGTCCTCACTGCTTTCAGTTTAGAGATGTTTTTATAGTAAAGTTCTATTTTTAGAAAAACGATCGAATCCTGTAGGTTCTACATTCTATTCATGAAGGATACTAAAGTGATTTCTGCAGCCCTGCAACCACAACAGAATTAATAACAGTTTAAGAATGTTCTTGCCTTAAAGAAAGGTTTTTCTATAGTTATGAATTAGAAAAATTATAGTTATGGATTGTCCTTGAACCTTGCGTGGCTGCATTAGCTGCACATTTTCTTTTATTTTTATTCCTTCTTAGAAAATCAGGTAAATATTTTGTGATGAAAACGATATCTTAAACTCATCTCATCTTAAAACTATTGTGAGGTTCACAAATTCAACTGTTTAGATAAAGGACACGACCATGTTCAAAGAATGGCTTGTCGAATGCAGTATCATATACTATGTTGCAATCATATACAATAAGCTCCTGTGGGTCTGTAAGTGCTTGAGAAAGTTGGAGGATGTGGATTTGAGCAGCATCTGTGTTTTGAGGACAAGACGCAGTGGGGACTAACAAGCCTTTAAGAAACACACAAATTAAAGTCTTCTTGGCTTGTTTGTAACCGTGTCAAACTCAAGGGACAACCTCTGACTTTTATTCTGGCTGAATAACAGGAAGTAGCTAAAACTGCAAAGTTTTTCAAAGTTTCTGATATATCCAATGGTGTCTTTCTAAAAGTAGACCACATTTCGAAAACTGTTGTATGTGGATGAGGGCAGCTTTTCAACTAGACTATAAAAAGAGGTTAAAGTACACTTCTGAGTATAAAATTATGTGATTTTTTTTTTGCTGCAAACAAAAAAAAATAGTGTGTGCCACATTATTTCAACTATAATGTGTAGGTTTCAAAAAGGTTATTGATTTTGATATTCTTGGTTTTAAAGAATTTGCAAGGTAATCCAAACTAAAATGTGAGTAAATGTGCAATCGTCTTTCAGTTTCATTTTATAGGCCCCCAATTTCACTGCCATCTCTTGGTGAAAAGAAGGGATAACACTTGGAAGTACAAGACCTGTGACATCGTGGCAAAAAAGCACAATGACACAAAAAGTGCTTGGAAAAGTGTTTTTTTTTCTATACACTTTTTGCATTGTTTTAGCCTTGTCTTTGCTTTTTGAGAAAAAAATTTTGTTATTTAACATAAAGACAATTTATTCTAAGATTTTTGTAGTAAAAAAAATTACTCTGTAATGTAATACTCTGAATTGTATTTTTTTGTAAAATTTCAGATTTATTGTGGAATTATTGTGTTATGTAATGAAAAAAAAATCATTGGGGATATTTTTAAACAAAATAAGAGATAACTAATATTCTCAATATTCTCAGAGATTCTCAATGGACCATTATTGGTTTTACCAAGTTTTTGTGCTGATCTGAGTCCATCCTGCTTCTGATACTGGGGTTTTAAAAAGAAAGTAAGGAAAGCATTGGATTCACCACATCCAAAAATGGCAGATAGTACTTTCTTTCTTCATCATTTTCCAAGCTCCTTGAATCAAATTTCCCCTTAGATGTCCTCCAAAACGATGCAAATTTAAACAGAACTATTTGGTGCCTCTTTCTCCATTTCCCGTTTTACCGGCACAAATTCACCTCTGACTGGCTCAGTGCCAGCAGCTTCTTAGAAAGTCAACCAAATAGACATAGGTATGTTAATCCAGGAAGCTATGATAAACTCTGGGTACAAGTATGTTGCCTGGGTTTTTGCCCATGCCTTGTATTGAAATGCTGCTGCTATGCAGGTGGAGTCTATCGACTGTGCCCTTGAGTTAGTATGAACAATTTACAAATCTTTGACCAATCCGAAACTTGGTCAATGTGATTGACGATCAATACCTTACTGCTAACTGAGAAACATATATTTTTAATTGTTTTTATTTATTTTCTACATAACGTCTTGTCCACATGTCAAGGAGCCGTGAGTGGTGGGGTGGCACCCTAGCGCCCTCTATTGACCAGCCACCACTGGATTTTACTATTTACCCTCAGTTTTCAGATTTTTTGCTCTTTTCTAGATCCTGCACTTTTCCCTGTCGTCAGCTAGCCATAATATGAATGCAGCAAATCTTCAGGCACGTGCTCTCAATCCTTGTGTGAGTGCTTATGCTGCGATTATCACTATGCATGAGAGCTTTGACTGTAACTAATATTTATTCAAAAGAAAAGTCGATTTTGCCACTGTTGAGTGCATGATGGTAAAGTAGCAGGAGTTGTTTTTCTTAAGCTGTGGAGTAAGTAGAGCAGATAATAGTAGCGAGGGAGGGAGAGAGAGAAAGAGAGAGGCTGAGGCTTTCCCTGGTAAATTGACATCTTTAGACAGGCATGAACTTGAAATTTGGAAATATAGAACAGGTTCTATTTTCTCTTATTCTTACACTCTTTTTTTGGTTTCCTTTGGAGCCACAATTTAATTGGCTTAACACATAACAACTATTATCAGTGACATTTTCTTTGACACAGTCATTCTAATTTTTACAGATATTTAAAAAATTGGGTTTCCCCAAAGGCTAGTTAAAGCATCCAAGATTTTCAAAGAGGAAACTCCTTTTAATTTGAATGAATCATTCCTGGGCTTTAAAGGTTGTAGAAAGGGGCTGACAAAGCAAATGCCTTCGGGCCATTTTAAAAGGGGGCGAAGGTGCAGCTAAATTTTCCCTTAATTGCGTGTCTTTCATTAAGTACCCTCAACACTCACTCTGGCTCTAATTACACTTCTGGATAAATATTCCACTGGATGAGAGTGGAAAAGATTTTAGAAAGGATATGTGAATGTTTGTCTGAGCAGGATTTGAAACGGTGAAATCCTCAGGAAACACATAGGTATAGTATAGATTTACATTTACATTTATGTATTTAGCAGACGCTTTTATCCAAAGCGACTTACAGTGGGAGTAAACATCAAGCAGTTTGGTACAAAGTGATAAAATGGAGGTATTTGTTTCATTATTTCAAATCATGATTGAGATAATACTGCAGAAGTCGATGTCAATAGCAATGCGAAAAATAGTAAAAAGCATAATGTGTATGGAAATCTATGGAATCAATTTATGCTAAATGACTCGTCATATTCCTCTGTTAGAAGTTTATTTTTTCAGGTATGAAAAAAGTCTAAAAATGAGTGTGTTTATATATAACGTCCATATATTAGCATAGTTAAGCCTAAGACGTTCAAATTGCCACTCTAACTGGCAAATATTAGAGTGGCAATATTTCTAAGTTGCAATTCGAATTAACGATGCCTGTTTTACAAATATCAATAAACAGTTTAACAATATTTTTAAATTTAATTTGCACTAGTCAAAGGAAGCTGGCCAGGATTAACCGCATCTTTCAAGCGTGCGCCTATATTTTTACACTCATGGCTGTCAGGCTATTATGGGAAATCTATGAATACAATTTTGAAAATTGAAACAATGCTTTTGAATTCCAAAAAAGTCAAAACTAACTAAAACTAAAGTATAATCAGAAATCCAAAACTATTATTAACTGGTTTTTAATGATGTTTAAACCAGCAAACAGCATCTGCTAACACGGAGTCCATGGTCACACTCCAGAAGGATGACTTATGTTTTAATTTTTGTTGTGTTTGACCAGTTTGTCAACTCTGCGAAATTCCAATAGGTCAATGAATTCATGTAAAGGGTAAAAACGTCAATCGGTTGAGGTGTTGGAGAACATTTAAAGTGAGAAAACTACTCTGAATGCACCACTAGCAGCAGAAATGAATCCGCAGTTTACCGTCTGAGCAAGAAAATTCATGAATAAATTAATATGCAAATGAATATGAGAGCATGTGAATTATAAAGCATCTAAATAAGTGAGTGAGGAATAAGTGAATAGATGTGCAAATGGCCTGCTGAAGATAGAATCTGATCATGTACAGATTGCAAGTGAGACATTGTGTGATCAAATGACAGAATTCACAGCCAAATGATGCGAATGCTGCACACTGAATAATGATGAGCTAGAACAATGAAAGGCTGTCTCATAAAACCATCTGAATGTTCGTCATTCGTATACGTCCTCGTTTACTTCCATTAGCAGTAGTCAGACATACCCAGGCAGAAGGTTCCCCTATGCCAACAGTGTATAGAAGAGGATGCCCAAAAAGAGATTCAAATATGAACAGATCTTAAATAATACATACACAAAAAGTCAAACATAATATCTTGTCCAAATGTCTCGCCTCATTCTGATATATTTGTTTAGAAGGCATTAAAGACTTTTGCCATTCATTGTAAATCAATTTACTCATGGCCAAAGTCTATACAGCTTTTCAGCGAGGGAGGTTTGGTCTTGAGGAATGTTGCCGAAATGTCCCTCACCTGTAAATTTCAGCTTTTTCTTTGGTACTTCAACCATACAAGGTCACCTTTCCAAATGATTGGTCAGTGTAAATTTATAAGCTGTAGAAGCAACCTTGGGAAACTGTTTCTAAGCTTTTATGCTGACACAAAATAATTATTCTGAGTTTTTCAAGTGGATAGTTTGTCAAAAACTGTCAGTGAAATAGAATGCTTTTAGTGGCATTTTAAGCTTTTTATTTGTTTGCTCAATTCTATATTCATTTATTTATTCACAGTGTCTGTGTGTAGGCAGAAAAAAGCTGCTGGAATTACGGGAGCAAGGAAAGTTTCAAAACAAACAAACAAATCCTGGTTATCACAGTCTCTCACAGCATTTCACAGCAAGCGTACTCACATGCTTGTGATGTGATTAAGGATTGAGGTGCCAGGAGTGTCACAAATACCTGGATTTGTTGGATGCCAAATATGAGCTGAGATATTTGGAGGTAAGAGGCATCCATGTGCTTTTAAAGGGAAATGGATTCTGTTCACTAATGTGACTTAATCATATATTTGCAGGATTTGTATGTGAAGGGATTGGTTTGCTTTGGTTGGGTGTTTGTAAATTTGTGGTTTGGCTGTTGGGTTTTTCCTTCAGTCAGTCGACTCATTGTTTGGTTCTTGGTAGGTTGGTGGGTTGGTCTTTTTTCAGTAAATTAGTTAGTTGATTTTTTTGGATGGTCTTTGTTTGGTAAACTGGTTTATTCACTGGTTGATTGGTTGGTTGGTTGGTTGGGCATTCAGTTGACTTGTTGGTTGGTCATTAAACTGGTTTGTTTGTTGGTAGGTCGACTGGTTGTTTAACTGGTTGGATGGTTGATTGGCTGTTTATTAGATTTGTAGGTAGGTTGGTGGTTTGGCTGGTCAGTCAATCGGTCGATTGATGGGTTGGGCGGACAGTCGGTTAAGTTCTGTTGACTTGTTGATTGACTGGTTGGTTGGGCGTTATTTAGAAGTGTTGGTTGGTTGGATGGTCGATCAACAGGTTGGTTGACTAATTGGATGTTCAGTTGACCTGTTGGTTGGTTGGTCACCCAATTAACTTGTTGGTTGGTTGGTCAGTCAGTTGATTGGTCATTTGTCTGGTTGGTTGGTTGGCTGGTCGGTCAGTCTGTCTGGTTTGTTGATCAGTAATCAGTTGGTTGACTAATTGGCTAGTCAGTGGGTCAGTTCACTGGTTGGTTGGTTTTTGTTTTATATTGTTCTAAAATGTCCTTATGCCTTTTAAGTCATAGGTTTGTCACTGCTATGTTCTGTCTTGTATACCCCTGGTTGGTGTGTGTGTTCAATAAGTCATTTGATTTTTCATCTTCAGACAAACCATTATCACAATAATTATTGCCAGCCATAAATCAAGACAAAGAGTAATGAAGGGAGTTCTTCGGCACCATATGTCAGTTTCTGTCTGATCGATGGATTCCACTCCAGACTTTATTGTTTTTTTCTGCCTCCTTTACAATAGGATCCATTTCACTTTTCTTCTCTCATTTATCATTTCATTCCAATGGTATTGACTTGCCGTATTTATAATAGGTCATCATTTTGAAACAAGTCTGGACATCCTGAAAGGGTAGAGTATTGGGAGAAGTGGGGTTTCTTTTTTTCTCCAACAGACCAATCATGCGATACCATAAACCACTACAAATTTTATTGATAGTGTATTTTTGTTTTTGCAGATTAACAGGTATTAACCATCCTGCTGGAATTTTAGTGTGCTAGGGGAGTATGCCAGGAGAGCATTGAATGCCCTACCCAAGGGCTTTTTGCTAATGAGGAATCTCTGTTTTTACAATCAGAGAAAGCTTCAGTCACTTGTTTTGTCATTGGGAAATCACAAGGGATTTTGCACAAGGACAGTGTAAACTTTGAGGGAAGACAACCCTTATTTTATGAGAGCAAATGCTAATTGCAAGGCTAAAGGATAGTGACAAATCAAAACTGCTACCTAATAATAATTATGGATGAAAATATCCAATTTATTGTTTTGTGTACACCTACCTTTTTGTCATCAATCAGAGTGTGTGGAGAAGAAGTTGTGCTGCCTATGAACCCCAAAACATCATTCTAGAATCAAACATGATTGTGGAAACTTCATACTTAGTGATATTTTTTGACAGGTGATCATACCATCAAATGTTAGCCAGGACTTTGAGAAAATCATAAACAGCAGGTTAGCCAGTCTGTTTGTGAACTGGAGTGATGTAATTTATAAGAGTTTGGCCTTTCATCTAGTGTATGCATCCTATTTCGCTCAGTTTATAATATATGGACTTCAAGGTTTAAAATTAGGGATGCGCCGATACCGTTTTTTAAAAACTGACTACAAGAAGTAATAGTTTTTTTCTGGTACTCCCCGATACCGATTTCGACTTTTCTAAGTAATGATACAGTGAAACTATTTTTAAGACAGCTGTATCATGTGTGCCATCTCGTGGGTTGTCATCATTAATTCTGAAATATGTCCACACCGCTGAGACTGACATTCTGTTTTTGCTGACAGAGTCTCTGTGAACTAAAAGTTCTGTCGATGACAGCTCAGGGTATCTGTCTTTGGTATCGGAATGTTTTTACAAATACATTGATTTTGTAATTTTCGAAAAGTAAACATAGAGAAAGTGCTTCCATCCAAATAGCCAACCAACGAACAACTAACCAGCCAACTGAATGACCAACCAGTTGAGCAATGAGCAACTAAAGAAGATCTATAGCAAATACACCGAAATCTCTAGGTGGTCTTTTCTCGTGACAGTTTAATGTTTATTACACACTTCCTTCAGAAAAATACATATAGATCTGCCATCCCTTCTCACATTTTCTGCTGATCTCCAGTGGGCCTTTGATCAATGTTTGATAAAGCAGAACAGACGGCGAACAATATGCTGCAAGGCAGTGAATTTCTGAAAGAAACGAGCCTTAAGAGCCCCACATGCCTCACAATGTTTTTTCTAGTGAACATGTTGACATGATTTAATTGGTCAATCAGGACAGCAGTAGGCTTCAGAGGTTTCTTTTCTCCCTTTGGTCTGTTGTTTTTTGATTGTATGCAGTGTTAATATGATCCCAGGCTGATCCTCTGGTTAAATCTTGCTGTAGGGGACAGTGTAGTGCTCAAACTGATCACGTCTCACTGATTGCCCTTGAATATCAAAGCAGCTCAAGTGTCATTGAATCAGATGTGCAGAAAAGAGAATGAGGGATAGAGGGATACATTGCCATGGGGTCATGCAGAGGAAGCGAAGAAGCTGCTGTAACCAATCACTGAAGAGGAAAATAAGTTATTTGTCTTTAATGGTATGGTTTAATCGTGAGAACTAAAAACAAATTACAGAGCACATAAGGCATAATACTTCAGCATTGCGGCATGATTATTCATCCAAACGTCTGTCAGACGAGTGACAATTATCCCCAGAGTTGATTTAGTGGAAGTCGTTTGAAAGATGTATGTTGTATACTAAAACTCAGATATGATTACAAGATAAAACGATGCTTATGGGAATATTCCGCAGTGTATAGTGGCATCTACTTCCAAAAGCGAGCTTTATATTTTATTTTTATATATTTTTATATAAAAAACAGGCGGACCCCTTGTGTTGACTAAACTCACAAAAGGGTAAAAATACAGAGAGAACTGTGGCAACTGAAGAAGCAAAAGGTCTTGCTCTGGTGATGGAAAAAGAGAAGAGCAGAGTAAAGGAAGGTGGAAAATACTTAGAAAAAGAGAGCGAAGGGCTGAAATTACAGCCGACGGTGCTCAGTCAAGGGCAGTGAACACCTCCACTGCTCTTCACCAAACTGCCCCTGAAATGTGAGGGAGGGAAAGAGGCTGAGAATTGAAAAGCTTGAAAGAGGTGGAGGGAAGATAGAAATCAATAGACTGTCTCTCTGGATACCAATATGAGGCTCCCACTCCCTGAGGCCAGGGGGAATGTTAAAGCGGAGAAAATATAACAACGGATAGAAATAAATAAATTGTAAACTGAGAAAATATCCAGAGGAGGAAGGTGATGTTGATATTCTGAATTTAAACGAAAGGCAATTTGTTAGACCTTTTCCAGAATGCAAATGCGAGGTATCATCAGCTTTGGGGTTTCACTCAACAATATGCACTTTGTGAAAGTTATTAATGCATTGGAATCAGTGAGCAGAAGTTTGGAGCTGCACTACAGCCGACTGTACTTCACAAAAGTTATAGTGTCATGTCCCTGGCTATTTCTGTTCCTGTTATTTTTGCCACTTTTTTCTGCTCTCTTTCTCTATTACTCCACCCTAGGATTCTCTCCTGGTATTCCCTCATGTTACCACTTTCACGTGTTTGTTTGTGTTTCTGTTTTCCGGTTCTTGTTATGTTCTACCTGTTATCTTATTAAGTCATTACCTTTGCCATGTGATGTTCATTGTTTATTTATGTGTTTTGCTATTTGTACTGCCATAGTTAGGCGTGGATTCATTTAACAACTTTGCTCTTTCCAGTGGCCCGTGATTCGAATCTATAGTCGTCCTTGGATGTAAGTTGCTGTTTGTTTTCTTAGTTTAATTATATGTTCAGTATTAGTTTATTTAGCTTCGTTCTGCCTGCCTACTTTTCCACATCGAGGGTTCTATATTTTATTTATTTTGTTGTTTTCAATAAATCACATCTGTTATTTCTCATACCTTGACATATAGAATAATACATATAGTTTCATAAATTGACAAGCGAAGCCCTTTCTGTCAGTGTTTTAGTTTTATATACGTTAAGTAGCAGGTTTAGATTGTATTTCTCGGCACTGGTTCCCCTCATTGTAACCACTGTCTGAATTTCCTCATCCAGGAATTGCTTCTAATGAATGTGTTTGCTCTTTCCTTTATACACATTAAGACTTTATCTCTCACAGAGCGTCAGGGGGATTAATGCTGTGAGAACAAAGCAAAGCCTTGTTTCATGGTTCAGAAATGTTTCAGGCTCCCAGAAATATCTGCATGATTGATTTGTACATGATGTATCCTCACTAGCACCTCTCTGGCAGGTAGCAACGGTTTCAACAACCTGGTGGATGTGCAAACAACCATTCTCTCTGTGGTCACACATCCTGGTTATCTACCTTGGTATTTATAAATATATGGCTGTTAGAATGACTGTCTGGGTTTCTTGCTGTCTGTATCGCTCACTGTCTGGCTATATGTCTGGATATCAGTCTGGCTGACTCTTTGTCTGCCTGTGTCTGCATTTTGGCTATCCATCTGGTATGTATCTAACTGTTAGTCTTACTGTCTTTTGGCTATTTGTGTGGCTTACCCTCTGTATACATGTCTAGTAGGGGTGTAACCGTACGCTAAAATCGTATTCGGTTCGGTACAGTGTCTTGGAGAGTTCGGTTCGGTTAATTTTCGGTACAAAACAATAAGAACTTACAAAATCTTTATTTTGAAAAGCTGCCAATACACAATAGAATTCTTGCATAAAATAAATAAAAGTGACACATTTGGGTGATATTTTAAATAAATTGCACTCTTTATAAAGAAATACACATTTTTTAAAATAAAAAATGAAATACTGCAACTAGTTAGGACCTGAAAACTTTTAACACTAGCCACAGCTTCAGCTTATATATCAACAAAACTAACTATTTAAGTTTTTGGCTAAAAAGATTAACCTATCCACATTTTCTGAAGAGAGCACAGATCTGGTTGCAGTGACAATATCTCCAGCAGTAGAAAATGTTAGATGTGTTGCCTGCCACATACCCGATCTCCGTGGAACAATGTCGGCATACAACTTTAAATGTATTTTTTTTATTTATGTATTTTAACAGAGAAGCCAAAGTGTTCGCAAACAGGAGACCGTAGTGAGGTGGAAGGGTCTTCAAGCTCTGGCTTCTCTTTCGCTGTTGCCATTACTCATGCTGCTCTACTGTGCGTCACTCAATAGCGTCCGTGCAGAAACTCGCCTAGGAACATTGTTCCGCTGCGCTTAATATCGCGCTAATAATACATTTATATTATTTAATTAAAAAAATATATACTGAAACGGTACGCAAGTGTACCGAACCGAACAGGCCACACCGAAACCGTTCAATACATTTCCGTGAACCGTTACACCCCTAATGTCTAGTGTATTAGTCTGTGTGTCTTTCTGTGTGTCTCTCTGTCTGTCTGTCTGTCTATCTGGGTGTTTGGCTAAGTGTGTATCTGGCTGATAAGGCATGGCGTTAATGTAACTATACACACCAGCTGGAAAAAATGCTGTGTCATTTTTCAAGAAACGCACAGAGTATTTTTTTGTTGTTTTTACGGTATGCGTAAAATGCTGTGATTGGCTCGTCTGGTCACGTGTCTTCAGAAGGGAAAGGCAGCAATAGATGGGGCTCGAGAACAAAACAAGGAGCTGTACTCCCAGTGGGGCAGAAAAAGAGACTACACAGACTGTCTGGAGCAGCATCCAGTCGTTGCTGAATTTATACAGCACAAGAGATCAACAGCAGAGGGTTTTACGTGGCAGTTTTCAAACTGCATCTCACAACCAAGCACTCGCGAGAAAGATTTGAAAACAGTGCGAGGTCACGTGTGTCACTCTGATGCGCCTTGCACCGGGATGATTATCAAAATTGGAGCGCACAAGCTTTTAATTCATTTATATGGTCAATATAAACTGAAAATAAACCCTCTTTTGAACTGAAACCACTGTTGGTATTGCCGTCTATGCCTTTGTCCCCTATCCTCTGATAATCAGAGACATTGGTTTACTCACACTGCACTACACTGTTTGTGACCCGCCAACACACGCGGATATCTGAGAATCATCTTGCTAGCCTGTGACTCACAAAGCACGTCATTTGTATTTCAATCTGTGCGATTGTCACATGTCTGCACGAATTCCGATTTGCATGCATCTCCTGTGCCATTGTGTGGCATGGAGTGAATTTCAGTTCACCAAAGCGCCATCTAGTGTTACATAGAGTGTCTGTGCCCTAATTATTTAACGCAAAAGAAACACCCAGAAAACTCTTAACGCAGATGCAAAAGCATAGGTGTGTAAAGGCATTTAGTCTTACTGTCTTTGGCTTTCTGGGTGGTTTGTGTGGCTCACTGTCTAGCTATATGTCTAGCATATTTGTCTGTCTGTTTGTCTGTGTAACTGACTAACCCTCTATCTGTCTGTCTGTCTGTCTGGCTGTTTGGCTAAGTATGTATCTGGCTGTTAGTATTACTGTCTGGCTTTCTGGTTGTTTGTGTGGCTCACTCTCTGGGTATATGTCTAGTTGTCTGTCTGTTTGTCTGTCTAACTAACTAACTGTCTTTCTGTCTGTTTGTCTGGGTGTTTGGCTAAGTATGCATCTGGCTGTAAGTCTTACTGTCTGTTTGGCTTTCCGGCTGATTGTGTGGCTCACTGTCTCAATATATGTCTACCGCATTTTTCTGTCTGTCTGTCTGTCTGGGTGTTTGGCAAAATCTGTATCTGGCTGGTAGTTTTACTGTCTTTTTGGCTTTCTGGCTGTTTGTATGGCTCACTCTCTGGACATTTGTCTACCGTATTTCTCTGTCTGTCTGTTTGTCTGTCTAACTGACTAACCGTCTATCTGTCTGTCTGTCTGGCTGTTTGGCTAAGTATGTATCTGGCTGTTAGTATTACTGTCTGGATTTCTGGTTGTTTGCGTGGGTCATTCTCTGGTATATGTCTAGTTGTCTGTCTGTTTGTCTGTCTAACTAACTATCTGTCTGGCTGTTTGGCTAAGTATGTATCTGCTGTTATTATCACTGTCTTTAGCTTTCTGGCTGTTTGTGTGGTTCACTGTCTGGTTACATGTCTTTTTGTCTGTCTGTCTGGTTGTATGTATCTGGCTTAGTGTCTTTGGCTCTCTGGCTGTTTTTGTGTGTCTCACTGACTGGATATATTTCTAGCGTATTTGTATGACTGTCTGTTTGTCTGTCTAGCTGACAAACTGTCTGTCTGGATGTTTGGCTAAGTATGTATCTGGCTGTTAGTCTTACTGATTGGCTCTGTGGCTGTTTGTGTGGCTCACTGTCTAAAAATATTTCTAGCATATTTGTCAGTCTGTCTGTCTGAACTGACTAACTATCTGTCTATCTGTCTGTGTGTTTGTCTAGATATGTATCTGGCTGTTAGTCTTACTGGATATATGTCTAGCGTATTGGTCTGGCTGGCTGTCTGCCTATCTGACTGACTGGCTAATTGTCTATCTGTCAGTCTGACTGACTGACTGTCATTGTGACTGGCATGCACTCTGGCTAGCCATCATGTTCTCAGTTTTGTTTTTTTGTTGGACTCTTGCCCTGTGTCTGTGTTTCAGTGAGACAGTCTAGGTGTCTCTCCGACAGACTTTCCCTCCAGATGACTGTCTAAGCATTTTTGTTTTAACTGTCTGACCTGTGTTTGTTGGCTATCACTTTGTTGTTTATTCATCCATCAGTCCATTCATCCACCCATTCATTTCTATAAAAGTATGTCCCCCCCCCTCTTTCTCTGAATTTTTGTAGGGTTTCTTTTTATACTGTAATTTCCAGAATATTGGAGGGGCAAGAGCTGTCGATCAGCTTTCTTTATTTCTGTTAATGGCTCTTCTACACAATTTATTATCTGGGTGACCCTATCCATTTTGAATCCATTTTCATATCCATATGAATCCATTTTTAAACATCCATCTTATATTTTGATAATCTTATTAAGTTATTATACAGAAACTGTAGAGCTAGGGCTGTTATACCAATGGACTATATGCAAGGCAGTAATCTCTTGGCACTACAAGGCATTTAGAGTTAAAATGACCTAATATCTGTATAGCACTGATCATTTCTTTGTGTATTCTTGATCATTTGTGATCTGACCTGATAAACAGAGCTTTGAATCCTCTTTTGGTTTCAGTAAAGTGCACTGATTGCCAGTGAGAAAACAACTGCTGGTTACTTTTTTATTCAGTGTGTCACTATTCAGCTCCTTTGTACACAAAGATAGCCCCTCCATAGAGGAGCTATGCTGAGTTAAACAGAACAATAAATTAGGAGCTGTTAGAATCGTCTCTGTGGGATCACAATTGCAATGTGTTTCGCAATCGCACACCGAGCAGAAATCTGGATCTGCATATGTTCACTGGCTTTCATTGTGTTACTGCTGTCCTCTGGGATTCGTGTAAGTCTGTTGATTTATTTGTGCCAGTGCCGCACATGTGGCTACCCGCATTCGTCTGATTTTAGATGTCATTAGTATTAGCCAACAAAGCAGGCAGGACTTGAATATTAGATTTGTAATGCTACAGACCCATCCGTGCAAATTCATTCACGTACGGAAACTGTCAGAATCACTAGATCTAATCACAGTCTTCTTCTATACTCCATGTGTCTGTGTCGATTTCGGTTGACAGCTCCAGGACAAATTAACTACTCAGCATTCATTTCTAATCCATATATCTCACAGTCCCACACACATATGCAGATTCAGCCAAGGAAAACACATACCCCTCTTTTTATGAAGTCACAGGCAGATTTGTGTATTTTGCAGTTCATTTGTCAGCGATTCACAAGCAACCATAACCCCGGCGTCACAGAAACCAGGAGAATCAGCCCCAGACCCACCTGTATCTCATCAAGACAAAATCACCAACTATCCATGCAGCCAATAACCAGGCATCTAATCACTAGCTACGCCCTTTGCAGCAGTATTAACCAGTTTACAATCTAACTCATCGTGTGGTCTAGCTTTTCTACTGCTACACTATGTGTTACAACCTGCAACTCTGGCCCAAACCAAAATCACCTGTACACACTTTCCTGATCACTGTCTCCAAACTCCCTATATACTCCAACTCCCTGAAGCCCAGTGTCAGTCGTCAATGTTTTTTCCATGTAGTAACTTCCTGTATTCCCTTGTTGGCCTGCTTTTCCATCTACTACATGAGTTAATCATGCTGATCCAACAATTGGGTACATCTGTTAGCAACCTAGCCTGTGTGCACCCTGGTTCGTGCCTGGTGGTACATGCCTCACTCATCCTGACGTCTGATTCTTCCTTGGAACTTACACGGATTCCCCGAAGAGACGGTAACCATAACTGGAACCTGTCTGAGAAACAAGCAATCTCAAGTAGTCATTGTTTTGTACCAAAGCTACTCAGTACTGCTGTGTCCAAAACTCAAATGTGCCCTTAAACATCTCCGTCTGACTCCTGTCCCATGTGTACATAAACTCAGAAACATAATCCTACCTGATCTCCTTATGTACTCCATGTCGGTTCCCGACTCATCATTTCTCCATCCTCTGTATGGTCTCCATTTCTGAATCTGAAATGCAAAACAATAATTCATGCACATTGCTGCTTTATTTTTAGGGCTCGAGCACCGAAGGAGCTCGGGCCCAACGGGCTCGAGCACCGGAGGTGCAAGAACCCTATTGTTTCTGTTAGGATTATTATTATTAGGGGCCAAGCAGCAAAGCTGTGAAGGCACCTATTGTGTTTGTTCCGTTTCTTCTTATTATTATTCTTCCTTCTTCTTCTTCTTCTTCCGTAATGAAGTCAATGGGAGCCGTATGAACCGTTTGCGGGAAAGTTATGAAATTTGGCCCACTGACTGCCAAGGCTCTGACCTACAATCTGACCAAATTTGAAGTCTCCAAACCAAACCGTCTAGCGCCACCAATAGGCCAAATTTACACCCACGTTTATGCTAATAACTTTTGAACCGTAAGTCGAATAAACAAAATTCCACTTCCCACTGATTCCTTGGCTCAAGACGAATCGACCTGACCCTATGAAGTCATTTTCCGTCATGCAAATTTTTCCGCCATTTTGAATTTTATGAAAACCTACTTTTGCTAACTCCTCCGTGGCCGTTTGTCCAAACTTCACGAAATTCGCTCCACATCATCTACTGACTATGCCAAACAAAAGTTATTGCTTGGATTTTTGAATCGTCAAACTGTTATTGAATTATTCGCAAATGATCCTTACGCAAAACTCGCAAAAATGATTGTAAGGCAATAACTTCGCAACGCTTTAGCCTATGTACACCAAACTTTGTCTATGTTGTAACACCTATGATCTGAGGCTGCATGCAGTGTTTCGTCGCTCTGCCCCCTAGTGGTCCGGAGATATAAAAAATTGGCAATTCGGCCTGTATTTCCCAAACCGTTTGTCCAAAATTCATAAAATTGGTATCAGTGCATTTGGAGCATCAAGCCGAGTCGGACCATGTCCATTTTTACTGTGTCGGCCATTTTGGCGTCGGCCATTTTGATTTATGCCAAAAAATGCTGTATTTCAAACATACTTTACTTTGAAATTCTGAAAGTTGTTGTGCATGTTTGACACCATGCCCCGAAGAGACTCAACAAATTTTACGCCAGCGCCACCTTTTGGTCAAAAGATATAAACGATTTTAGAAAAATGCTAATAACTTTTGCTAGTTTAGCCTATTGTCAAAAATCTCATCCAGGTTTGTTCCTTAGGTCGAGCTGAAAACATAGATATAAAATTTACCATGATTGATTGAACTTCCTGTCTGTCATGTTGAATTGGCTGAAAACCTTACTTTTTCTAACTCCACCCAGGCCGTTTGACTGATTCTCACCAAATTTGAATTGGAACATCCTTAGACCTTGCTGGCAAAAAGGTATTCGTAACGTGTTGATTGCTTTTGCCGTTTTCGATAAGAGCCATGACGATTGTAATGCCGTCGGGTCATGTGGTTTCCGAAGCTCTATCTCTGCAATTGTTTGCCATATTGACACCAAATTTGTTGTGAGTCATCAGTACCAAAGACTGACCCCAGAACAAAAGTTACTAGGAGCGCCATCTAATGGTCAAAATTCATAAAATTTTAGATAGTGCTCAATTCAACTTGTTTTTTATTTTACCATGCCTTGAGGTGATTTCATATGTCTTTGGTTTACATTTTGATGGTTCTTCTGCTCACGTTTTGCCTACTGGATGCTTGGCCCCGCATTACTGCTTGCAGTTATATTTCTTCCTTCTTCTTCTTCTTCTTCTTCTTCCGTAATGAAGTCAATTAGAGCCGTATGAACCGTTTGCGGGAAAGTTATGAAATTTGGCCCACTTACTGCCAAGCCTCTGACCTACAAGCTGATCAAATTTGAAGTCTCCAAACCAAACCGTTTAGCGCCACCAATAGGCCAAAGTTTCACCCACGTTTATGCTAATAACTTTTGAACCGTACGTCGTATAAACAAAATTTCACTTCCCACTGATTCCTTGGCTCAAGACAAATCGACCTGACCAAATGACGTCATTTTACGCCATGCAAATTTTTCCGCCATTTTGAATTTTATGAAAAACCTACTTTTGCTAACTCCTCCGTGGCCGTTTGTCCAAACTTCACAAAATTCGCTCCACATCATCTACTGACTATGCCGAACAAAAGTTATTGCTTGGATTTTTGAAGCGTCAAACCATTATTGAATTATTCGCAAATGATCCTTATGCAAAACTAACAAAAATGATTGTAAGGCAATAACTTCGCAACGCTTTAGCCTATGTACACCAAACTTTGTCTATGTTGTAACACCTATGACCTGAGGCTGCATGCAGTGTTTCATCGCTCTGCCCCCTAGTGGTCCGGAGATATAAAAAATTGGCAATTCGGCCTGTATTTCCCAAACCGTTTGTCCAAAATTCATAAAATTGGTATCAGCGCGTTTGGAGCATCAAGCAGAGTCGGACCATGTCCATTTTTACTGTGTCGGCCATTTTGGGCGTCGGCCATTTTGATTTATGCCAAAAAAATGCTGTATTTCAAACATACTTTACTTTGAAATTCTGAAAGTTGTTGTGCATGTTTGACACCCTGCCCTGAAGAGACTCAACAAATTTTACGCCAGCGCCACCTTTTGGTCAAAAGATATAAACGATTTTAGAAAAATGCTAATAACTTTTGCTAGTTTAGCCTATTGTCAAAAATCTCATCCCGGTTTGTTCCTTAGGTCGAGCTGAAAACATAGATATAAAATTTACCATAATTGATTGAACTTCCTGTCTGTCATGTTGAATTGGCTGAAAACCTTACTTTTTCTAACTCCACCCAGGCCGTTTGACTGATTCTCACCAAATTTGAATTGGAACATCCTTAGACCTTGCTGGCAAAAAGGTATTCGTAACGTGTTGATTGCTTTTGCCGTTTTCGATAAGAGCCATGACGATTGTGATGCCGTCGGGTGAAGTGGTTTCCGAAGCTCTATCTCTGCAATTGTTTGCCATATTGACACCAAATTTGTTGTGAGTCATCAGTACCAAAGACTGACCCCAGAACAAAAGTTACTAGGAGCGCCATCTAATGGTCAAAATTCATAAAATTTTAGATAGTGCTCAATTCAACTTGTTTTTTATTCTACCATGCCTTGAGGTGATTTCATATGTCTTTGGTTTACATTTTGATGGTGCTTCTGCTCACGTTTTGCCTACTGGATGCTTGGCCCCGCATTACTGCTTGCAGTTATATTTCTTCCTTCTTCTTCTTCTTCTTCCGTAATGAAGTCAATGGGAGCTGTATGAACCGTTTGCGGGAAAGGTATGAAATTTGGCCCACTGACTGCCAAGCCTCTGACCTATAATCTGACCAATTTTGAAGTCTCCAAACCAAACCATCTAGCGCCACCAATAGGCCAAAGTTACACTCACGTTTATGCTAATAACTTTTGAACCGTAAGTCGAATCAACAAAATTCCACTTCCCACTGATTCCTTGGCTCAAGACGAATCGACCTGACCCTATGACGTCATTTTCCGCCATGCAAATTTTTCCGCCATTTTGAATTTTATGAAAAACCTACTTTTGCTAACTCCTCCATGGCCGTTTGTCCAAACTTCACGAAATTCGCTCCATATCATCTACTGACTATGCCAAACAAAAGTTTTTTTTTTGGATTTTTGAGTCGTCAAACCGTTATCGAATTAGTCACGAATGATCCTTACGCAAAACTCGCAAAAATGATTTTGAGGCTATAACTTCGCAACGCTTAAGCCAATGTACACCAAACTTTGTCTATGTTGTAACACCTATGGTCTGAGGCTGTATGCAGTGTTTCGTCGCTTTGCCCCCTAGTGGTCTGGAGATATGAAAAATTGGCAATTTGGCCTGTATTTCCCAAACCGTTTCTCCAAAATTCATAAAATTGGTATCATCGTGTTTGGAGCATCAAGCCGAGTCGAACCATGTCCATTTTTACTGTGTCGGCCATTTTGGGCGTCGGCCATTTTGATCTATGCCAAAAAATGCTGTATTTCAAACAGGCTTTACTTTAAAATTCTTAAAGTTGTTGTGCATGTTTGACACCATGCCCTGAAGGGACTCAACAAATTTTACGCCAGCGCCACCTTGTGGTCAAAAGATATAAACGATTTTAGAAAAATGCTAATAACTTTTGCTAGCTTTAGCCTATTGTCAAAAATCTCATCCAGTTTTGTTCCTTAGGTTGAGCTGAAAACATAGATATAAAATTTACCATAATTGATTGAACTTCCTGTCTGCCATGTTGAATTGGCTGAAAACCATACTTTTTCTAACTTCACCCAGACCGTTTGTCCGATTCTCACCAAATTTGAATTGGAACATCCTTAGACCTTGCTGGCAAAAAGGTATTCGTAACGTGTTGATTGCTTTCACTGTTTTCGATAAGAGTCATGACGATTGTGATGCCGTCGGGTCAAGTGGTTTCCAAAGCTGTATCTCTGCAACCGTTTGCCATATTGACACCAAATTTGTTGTGAGTCATCAGTACCAAAGGCTGACCCCAAAACAACACTTACTAAGAGCGCCACCTTATGGTCAAAATTTATAAAATTTTAAATAGTGCTCAATTAAACTTGTTTTTTTATGCTACCATGCCTTGAGGTGATTTCATACGTCTTTGGTTTACATTTTGATGGTGCTTCTGCTCACGTTTTGCCTACTGGATGCTTGGCCCCGCATTACTGCTTGCAGTTATATTTAGGGGCCAAGCAGCAAAGCTGCGAAGGCACCTATTGTGTTTGTTCCGTTTCTTCCTATTATTATTATTCTTCCTTCTTCTTCTTCTTCTTCTTCTTCTTCCGTAATGAAGTCAATGAGAGCTGTATGAACCGTTTGCGGGAAAGTTATGAAATTTGGCCCACTGACTGCCAAGCCTCTGACCTATAATCTGACCAATTTTGAAGTCTCCAAACCAAACCATCTAGCGCCACCAATAGGCCAAAGTTACACCCACGTTTCTGCTAATAACTTTTGAACCGTAAGTCGAATCAACAAAATTCCACTTCCCACTGATTCCTTGGCTCAAGACGAATCGACGTGACCCTAAGACGTCATTTTCCGCCATGCAAATTTTTCCGCCATTTTGAATTTTATGAAAAACCTACTTTTGCTAACTCCTCCGTGGCCGTTTGTCCAAACTTCATGAAATTCGCTCCATATCATCTACTGACTATGCCGAACAAAAGTTATTACTTGGATTTTCGATTCGTTAAACCGTTATCGAAATATTAGCGAATAAACCTCACGCAAAACTCGCCAAAATGATTGTCAGGCTATAACTTCGCAACGCTTTAACCTATGTACACCAAACTTTGTCTATGTTGTAACGCCTATGATCAGAGGATGCTTGCAGTGTTTCGTCGCTCTGCCCTCTAGTGGTCTGGAGATATAAACAATTGGCAATTTGGCCTGTATTTCCCAAACCGTTTGTCCAAAATTCATAAAATTGGTATCAGCGCGTTTGGACCATCAAGCCGAGTCGAACCATGTCCATTTTTACTGTGTCGGCCATTTTGGGCGTCGGCCATTTTGAGTTATACCAAGAAATGCTGTATTTCAAACATGCTTTACTTTAAAATTCTGAAAGTTGTTGTGCATGTTTGACACCATGCCCTGAAGGGACTCAACAAATTTTACGCCAGCGCCACCTTGTGGTCAAAAGATATAAACGATTTTAGAAAAATGCTAATAACTTTTGCTAGCTTTAGCCTATTGTCAAAAATCTCATCCAGTTTTGTTCCTTAGCTTGAGCTGAAAACATACATATAAAATTTACCATAATTGATTGAACTTCCTGTCTGCCATGTTGAATTGGCTGAAAACCATACTTTTTCTAACTTCACCCAGACCGTTTGTCCGATTCTCACCAAATTTGAATTGGAACATCCTTAGACCTTGCTGGCAAAAAGTTATTCGTAGCGTGTTGATTGCTTTCACTGTTTTCGATAAGAGCCATGACGATTGTGATGCCGTCGGGTCAAGTGGTTTCCGAAGCTGTATCTCTGCAACCATTTGCCATATTGACACCAAATTTGTTGTGAGTCATCAGTACCAAAGGCTGATCCCAAAACAAAAGTTACTAAGAGCGCCACCTAGTGGTCAAAATTCATAAAATTTTGAATAGCGCTCGATTTCGATTTTTTCAGTCGATTTCATGTCTTTGGTTTACATTTTGATGGCGCTTCTGCTCACATTTTGCCTACTGGATGCTTGGCCCCGCATTACTGCTTGCAGTTATATTTATTATTCTTCTTCTTCCTCTTCCGTAATGAAGTCAATGGGAGCCGTATGAACCGTTTGCGGGAAAGTTATGAAATTTGGCCCACTGACTGCCAAGCCTCTGACCTACAATCTGACCAAATTTGAAGTCTCCAAACCAAACCATCTAGCGCCACCAATAGGCCAAAGTTACACCCACGTTTATGCTAATAACTTTTGAACCGTAAGTCGAATAAACAAAATTCCACTTCCCACTGATTCCTTGGCTCAAGACGAGTTGACCTGGCCCTATGACGTCATTTTCCGCCATGCAAATTTTTCCCCCATTTTGAATTTTATGAAAACCTACTTTTGCTAACTCCTCCGTGGCCGTTTGTCCAAACTTCACGAAATTCGCTCCACATCATCTACTGACTATGCTGAACAAAAGTTACTTCGTGGATTTTGGAATCGTCAAACCGTTATTGAATTATTCGCAAATGATCCTTACGCAAAACTCGCAAAAATGATTGTAAGGCAATAACTTCGCAACGCTTTAGCCTATGTACACCAAACTTTGTCTATGTTGTAACACCTATGACCTGAGACTGCATGCAGTGTTTCGTCGCTCTGCCCCCTAGTGGTCCGGAGATATAAAAAATTGGCAATTCGGCCTGTATTTCCCAAACCGTTTGTCCAAAATTCATAAAATTGGTATCAGCGCATTTGGAGCATCAAGCCGAGTCGGACCATGTCCATTTTTACTCTGTCGGCCATTTTGGGCGTCGGCCATTTTGATTTATGCCAAAAAATGCTGTATTTCAAACATACTTTACTTTGAAATTCTGAAAGTTGTTGTGCATGTTTGACACCATGCCCTGAAGAGACTCAACAAATTTTACGCCAGCGCCACCTTTTGGTCAAAAGATATGAACGATTTTAGAAAAATGCTAATAACTTTTGCTAGTTTAGCCTATTGTCAAAAATCTCATCCAGTTTTGTTCCTTAGGTCGAGCTGAAAACATAGATATAAAATTTACCATAATTGATTGAATTTCCTGTCTGCCATGTTGAAATGGCTGAAAACCTTACCTTTTCTGACTCCACCTAGACCGTTTGTCCGTTTCTCACCAAATTTGAATCGGAACATCCAGAGTCCTTGCTGGCAAAAATGTATTCGTAACGTGTTGATTGCTTTTGCCGTTTTCGATAAGAGCCATGACGATTGTGATGCCGTCGGGTCATGTGGTTTCCGAAGCTCTATCTCTGCAATTGTTTGCCATATTGACACCAAATTTGTTGAGTCATCAGTACCAAAGGCTGACCCCAAAACAAAAGTTACTAAGAGCGCCACCTAATGGTTAAAATTCATAAAATTTTGAATAGCGCTCAATTCAACTTGTTTTTTATGCTACCATGCCTTGAGGTGATTTCATATGTCTTTGGTTTACATTTTGATGGTGCTTCTGCTCACGTTTTGCCTACTGGATGCTTGGCCCCGCATTACTGCTTGCAGTTATATTTATTATTATTAGGGGCCAAGCAGCAAAGCTGCGAAGGCACCTATTGTGTTTGTTCCGTTTCTTCCTATTATTATTCTTCCCTCTTCTTCCTCTTCCGTAATGAAGTCAATGGGAGCCGTATGAACCGTTTGCGGGAAAATTATGAAATTTGGCCCACTTACTGCCAAGCCTCTGACCTTTAAGCTGACCAAATTTGAAGTTTTCAAACCAAACCGTCTAGCGCCACCAATAGGCCAAAGTTACACCTACGTTTATGCTAATAACTTTTGAACCGTAAGTCGAATAAACGAAATTCCACTTCCCACTGATTCCTTGGCTCAAGGCGAATCGAACTGACCCTATGACGTCAGTTTCCCCTCATGCAAATTTTTCCGCCATTTTGAATTTTATGAAAAACCTACTTTTGCTAACTCCTCCGTGGCCGTTTGTCCAAAGTTCACGAAATTCGCTCCACATCATCTACTGACTATGCCAAACAAAAGTTATTTCTTGGATTTTTGAATAGTCAAACCGTTATCGAATTATTCGCGAATAATCCTTACGCAAAACTCGCAAAAATGATTGTAAGGCTATAACTTCGCAACGCTTTAGCCTATGTACACCAAAGTTTGTCTATAATTGCAACACCTATGATCTGAGACTGCTTGCAGTGTTTCATCGCTCCACCCCCTAGTGGTCCGGAGATATAAAAAGTTGGCAATTTGGCCTGTATTTCCCATACCGTTTGTCCAAAATTCATAAAATTGATATCTTCGTGTTTGGAGCATCAAGCCGAGTCGAACCATGTCCATTTTAACTGTGTCGGCAATTTTGAATTATGCCAAAAAATGCAGTATTTCAAACATGCTTTACAGTAAAATTCTGAAAGTTGTTGTGCATGTTTGACACCATGCCCTGAAGGGACTCAACAAATTTTACGCCAGCGCCACCTTGTGGTCAAAAGATATAAACGATTTTAGAAAAATGCTAATAACTTTTGCTAGCTTTAGCCTATTGTCAAAAATCTCATCCAGTTTTGTTCCTTAGGTCGAGCTGAAAACATAGATATAAAATTTACCATAATTGATTGAACTTCCTGTCTGTCATGTTGACATGGCTGAAAACCTTACTTTTTCTAACTCCACCCAGGCCGTTTGACTGATTCTCACCAAATTTGAATTGGAACATCCTTAGACCTTGCTGGCAAAAAGGTATTCGTAACGTGTTGATTGCTTTTGCCGTTTTCGATAAGAGCCATGACGATTGTGATGCCGTCGGGTCATGTGGTTTCCGAAGCTCTATCTCTGCAATTGTTTGCCATATTGACACCAAATTTGTTGTGAGTCATCAGTACCAAAGGCTGACCCCAAAACAAAAGTTACTAAGAGCGCCACCTAATGGTTAAAATTCATAAAATTTTGAATAGCGCTCAATTTCGATTTTTTTGAGTCGATTTTATGTCTTTGGTTTAGATTTTGATGGCCTTTCTGCTCACGTTTTGCCTACTGGATGCTTGGCCCCGCATTACTGCTTGCAGTTATATTTAGGGGCCAAGCCACCGAAGGTGCGATGGCACCTATTGTATCTGTTGGCGTTCTTATTATTATTATTATTATTATTATTATTATTATTATTATTATTATTATTATTCCGCCATTGAAGTCAATGGCAGCCCCATGAACCGATTACGGGAAAGTTATGAAATTTGGCCCAAGGATTCAAATGGTCATCATAAGAAATCTGACCAAATCTGGACCCTCTAACTCAAACTCTATAGCGCCACCACTAGTCCAAAGTTTCACATATGTAAATGCCAATAACTCAAGAATTCTATGGTGTAAAAACAAAATTCTTTTTGCCACTGATTCCATGGCTCATGATGATTCTAATGATCTCAATGATCTCATGTTCCAATTATCCAATTAGCCGCCATTTTGAATAAATAAAATTGCAACTTTTTCGAACTCCTCCTAGACCGTTCATCCAATTCCCATGAAACTCATGCAGTATCATCTACAGACCCTATTGAGCAAAAGTTATCAAAAGAAATTTATTTGGTCTTATGGTTTTAGAGAAATGAAAGAATAAATAAAATAGAAAACTAGCAAAAGTGGCCATATGGATATATCTCTAAAACCGTTCCGTGGATTGAGACCAAATTTCCCGTCTGTCATGATAGTCATGTCCTGAGGTTGTCTGTTGAGTTTCAACGCAGTGCCCCCTAGTGGCCAGGAGATACGAAAAATGTCTTTTTTGGCTTCTAACTTTATATCGCTTCGTCCAAAAATCATAAACTTGGTCTTAAAGTGTTCAGGTCATCATACCGAGTCAGGACATGTAAATTTTTACTAGGTCAGACATTTTGGATGTCAGCCATTTTGTTTTTTGTCAAAATTTTATGTTTTGTCTAAATATCTTATGAACCCCTTACAGGAAAATTAAAAAAATTGGCACTCTGATACAGTTGGCCATAATAAGCACTCTGACCCAATTTGGAGTTTCTAGGTTATGCTCTATAGCGCCACCACTAGTCAAAGGTTCACAAACGTTAATGCCAATAACTCATGAAATGTGTGGTCTAAGGACAAAATTCTTTTTGCAACTGATTCAATGGTCAATGGCAATTTCAAAGAACACCATGACGTCTTGTTCCAATTATCCAATTAGCCGCCATTTTAAATAATTAAAATTGCCACTTTTTCGAACTCCTCCTAAACTGTTCATCCAAGTCCCATGAAACTCATGAAATATAATCTACAGACCCAATTGACAAAAAGTTATCACTAGAAATTTATTTGGTCTAATGGTTTTAGAGAGTTAATGAATAAACATTGTGAAACTAGTAAAAAGGTTAATTGGATGTCTCTCTCAAACCGTTCAGTTAAATAAGACTAAATTTGGTGGGTGTTAAAAGAGCCACGTGTTAAGGTTCCTTGTGGTGTTTGAATTCGGTGCCCCCTAGTGGCCAGGAGATATGAAAAATGATTTTTTTTTTTCAAAATCCTAAAATTTAATTTCATATTTTTGAAGCATCGTGCTGAGTCAGTTTCTTTGAACGTTTACTATGTTAGTTAATTAGATGTCAGCCATATAGTTTTTTTGCCCAATTTTTCTTTGCTCACATGTACTTCAGCTCTCTCGACGAAACTTAAAATACCTTTTTTGTTTCTTTTCAGCCTTTGTTCATCTTTTTCCCCTTCTTCATTCTGATGGCCGCTTGGCCCCGTATCACTGCTTGCAGTTATATTTATTATTATTCCGCCATTCCGCCATTGAAGTCAATGGCAGCCCCATGAACCGATTACGAGAAAGTTATGAAATTTGGCCCAAGGATTCAAATGGTCATCATAAGAAATCTGACCAAATCTGGACCCCCTAACTCAAACTCTATAGCGCCACCACTAGTCCAAAGTTTCACATATGTAAATGCCAATAACTCAAGAACTCTATGGTGTAAAAACAAAATTCTTTTTGCCACTGATTCCATGGCTCATGATGATTCCAATGATCTCAATGATCTCATGTTGCAATTATCCAATTAGCCGCCATTTTGAATAATTAAAATTGCAACTTTTTCGAACTCCTCCTAGACCGTTCATCCAATTCCCATACAACTCATGCAGTATCATCTACAGACCCTATTGAGCAAAAGTTATCAAAAGAAATTTATTTCGTCTTATGGTTTTAGAGAAATTAACGAATAAATAAAATATAAAACTAGCAAAGTGGCCATGTGGCTATATCTCTTAAACCATTTGGTGGATTGAGACCAAATTTGCTGTGTGTTATAAGAGTCAGGTCCTGAGGTTGCCTGTTGAGTTTCAACTCAGTGCCCCCTAGTGGTCAGGAGATATAAAAAATGTCTTTTTTGGCTAATAACTTCATATCACTTTGTCCAAAATTCATAAATTTGGTCTTAAAGTGTTCAGGGCATCATAACGAGTCGGTACATGTGCATTTTTACTAGGTCAGCCATTTTTGAAGTCAGCCATTTTGTTTTTTTGTCAAAAATTAACGTTTTGTCCAAATGCCTTATGAACACCTTGCAGGAAAATTATAAAATTTGACACGCTGATACAGTTGGCTATTATAAGTACTATGACCCAATCTAGAGTTTCTAGGTCACACTCTATAGCGCCACCACTAGTCCAAAGTTTCTCAAAAGTTAATGCAAATAATTTATGAAATGTGTGGTCTAAGGACAAAATTCTTTTTGCAACTGATTCCATGGTCAACATCAATTTTAACGAACACCAATGATGTCTTGTTCCAATTATCCAATTAGCCGCCCTTTTGAATAAACAAAACTGCAACTTTTTCTAACTCCTTCTAGACAGTTCATCCAATTCCCATGAAAGTCATGCAGTTTCATCTACAGACCCAATTGAGCAAAAGTTATCAAAATAAATTTATTTGGTCTAATGGTTTTAGAGAAATGAAAGAATAAATAAAATAGAAAACTAGCAAAAGTGGCCATATGGATAAATCTCTAAAACAGTTCCGTGGACTGAGACCAAATTTGCCATGTGTCATGATATTGATATCCTGAGGTTGCATGTTGAGTTTCATTTTAGTGCCCCCTAGTGGTCAGGAGATACAAAAAGTGTATTTTTGGCTAATAACAATAAGACCAAGTTTATGATTTTTAGACGAAGTGATATAAAGTGTTCAGGTCATCATACCAAGTCGGGACATGTAAATTTTTACTAAGTCAGCCATTTTGGATGTTAGCCATTTTTTTTTTTGTAAAAATTTATGTTTTGTCCAAATATCTTATGAACCCTTTACAGGAAAATTATAAAATTTGGCACTCTGATACAGTTGGCCATAATAAGTACTCTGAACCAATTTGGAGTTTTTAGGTCATACTCTATGAGATACGAAAAAAGATTTTTTTTTTCAAAATCCGAAAATTTGTTTTAACATTTTTGAAGCATCGTGCTGAGTCAGTTTCTTTGAATGTTTACTATGTTAGTCAATTAGATGTCAGCCATATACTTTTTTTTGCTCACATGTACAGCAGATCTCTCCATGAAACTTAAAAAACCTTTTTTGTTTCTTTTCAGCCTTTGTTCATCTTTTTCCCCTTCTTCATTCTGATGGCCGCTTGGCCCCGTATCACTGCTTGCAGTTATATTATTTAGGGGCCAAGCCACCGAAGGTGCGATGGCACCTATTGTATCTGTTGGCGTTCTTATTATTATTATTATTCCGCCATTGAAGTCAATGGCAGCCCAATGAACCGATTGCGGGAAAGTTATGAAATTTGGCCCAAGGAATCAAATGGTCATCATAAGAAATCTGACCCAATCTGGACCCTCTAACTCAAACTCTATAGCGCCACCACTAGCCCAAAGTTTCACATATGTAAATGCCAATAACTCAAGAATTCTATGGTGTAAAAACAAAATTCTTTTTGCCACTGATTCCATGGCTCATGATGATTCTAATGATCTCAATGATCTTATTTTCCAATTATCCAATTAGCCGCCATTTTGAATATTTAAAATTGCAACTTTTTCGAACTCCTCCTAGACTGTTCATCCAATTCCCATGAAAGTCATGCAGTATCATCTACAGACCCTATTGAGCAAAAGTTATCAAAAGAAATTTATTTCGTCTTATGGTTTTAGAGAAATTAACGAATAAATAAAATATAAAACTAGCAAAAGTGGCTATGTGGCTATATCTCTTAAACCATTTGGTGGATTGAGACCAAATTTGCTGTGTGTTATAAGAGTCATGTCCTGAGATTGCCTGTTGAGTTTCAACTCAGTGCCCCCTAGTGGTCAGGAGATACAAAAAATGTCTTTTTTGGCTAATAACTTCATATCACTTTGTCCAAAAATCATGAAGTTGGTCTTAAAGTGTTCACAGCATCATTCCGAGTCGGTACATGTGCATTTTTACTAGGTCAGCCATTTTTTAAGTCAGCCATTTTGTTTTTTGTCAAAAATTAACGTTTTGTCCAAATGCCTTATGAACACCTTACAGGAAAATTATAAAATTTGACACGCTGATACAGTGGGCTATTATAAGTACTATGACCCAATCTGGAGTTTCTAGGTCATACTCTATAGCGCCACCACTAGTCCAAAATTTCACAAACATTAATGCAAATAACTCATGAAATTTGTGGTCTCAGGACAAAATTCTTTTTGCAACTGATTCAATGTTCAATGGCAATTTCAAAGAACACCATGACGTCATGTTCCAATTATCCAATTAGCCGCCATTTTGAATAATCAAAACTGCAACTTTTTCTAACTCCTCCTAAACTGTTCATCCAATTCCCATGAAACTCATGAAATATAATCTACAGACCCAATTGACAAAAATTTATAACACGAGAAATTTATTTGGTCTAATGGTTTTAGAGAAATTAATGAATAAACATTGTGAAACTAGTAAAAAGGTCAATTGGATGTCTCTCTCAAACCATTCAGTTAAATAAGACTAAATTTGCTGGGTGTTGTAAGAGCCACGTGTTAAGGTTCCTTGTGGAGTTTGAATTCGGTGCCCCCTAGTGGCCAGGAGATATGAAAAAAATTATTATTTTTTAAATCCTAAAATGTAATTTCATATTTTTGAAGCATCGTGCTGAGTCAGTTTCTTTGACCGTTTACTATGTTAGTTAATCAGATGTCAGCCATATAGTTTTTTTTTTGCCCAATTTTTCTTTGCTCACATGTACATCAGCTCTCTCGACGAAACTTAAAATACCTTTTTTGTTTCTTTTCAGCCTTTGTTCATCTTTTTCCCCTTCTTCATTCTGATGGCCGCTTGGCCCCGTATCACTGCTTGCAGTTATATTTAGGGGCCTAGCCACCGAAGGTGCGATGGCACCTATTGTATCTGTTGGCGTTCTTATTATTATTATTATTCCGCCATTGAAGTCAATGGCAGCCCTATGAACCGATTGCGGGAAAGTTATGAAATTTGGCCCAAGGATTCAAATGGTCAGCATAAGAAATCTGACCCAATCTGGACCCTCTAACTCAAACTCTATAGCGCCACCACTAGTCCAAAGTTTCACATATGTAATGCTATAAACTCAAGAACTGTATGGTCTAGAAACAAAATTCTTTTTGCCACTGTTTCCATGGCTCATGATGATTCTAATGATCTCAATGATCTCATGTTCCAATTATCCAATTAGCCGCCATTTTTAATAAATAAAATTGCAACTTTTTCGAACTCCTCCTAGACCGTTCATCCAATTCCCATGAAACTCATGCAGTATCATCTACAGACCCAATTGAGCAAAAGATATCAAAAGAAATTTATTTGGTTTTATGGTTTTAGAGAAATTAATGAAAAAATAAAATATAAAACTAGCAAAAGTGGCCATGTGGCTATATCTCTTAAACCATTCGGTGGATTGAGACCAAATTTGCTGTGTGTTATAAGAGTCATGTCCTGAGATTGCCTGTTGAGTTACAACTCAGTGCCCCCTAGTGGTCAGGAGATACAAAAAATGTCTTTTTTGGCTAATAACTTCATATCACTTTGTCCAAAAATCATAAAGTTGGTCTTAAAGTGTTCACGGCATCATACCGAGTCGGTACATGTGCATTTTTACTAGGTCAGCCATTTTGGAAGTCAGCCATTTTGTTTTTTGTCAAAAATTAACGTTTTGTCCAAATGCCTTATGAACACCTTGCAGGAAAATTATAAAATTTGACACGCTGATACAGTTAGCAATTATAACTACTCTAACCCAATCTGGAGTTTCTAGGTCATACTCTATAGCGCCACCACTAGTCCAAAGTTTCACAAACGTTAATGCCAATAACTCATGAAATTTGTGGTCTAAGGACAAAATTCTTTTTACAACTGATTCAATGGTCAATGGCAATTTCAAAGAACACCATGACGTTTTGTTCCAATTATCCAATTAGCCGCCATTTTAAATAATTAAAATTGCCACTTTTTCGATTTACTCCTAAACTGTTCATCCAATTCCCATGAAACTCATGAAATATAATCTACAGACCCGATTGACAAAAATTTTCTCTAGAAATTTATTTGGTCTAATGGTTTTAGAGACATTAATGAATAAACATTGTGAAACTAGTAAAAAGGTCAATTGGATGTCTCTCTCAAACCGTTCAGTTAAATAAGACTAAATTTGGTGGCTGTTGTAAGAGCCACGTGTTAAGGTTCCTTGTGGAGTTTGAATTCGGTGCCCCCTAGTGGCCAGGAGATATAAAAAATGATTTTTTTTTTTAAATCCTAAAATTTAATTTTATATTTTTGAAGCATCATGCTGAGTCAGTTTCTTTGAACGTTTACTATGTTAGTTAATTAGATGTCAGCCATATAGTTTTTTTGCCCAATTTTTCTTTGCTCACATGTACTTCAGCTCTCTCGACGAAACTTAAAATACCTTTTTTGTTTCTTTTCAGCCTTTGTTCATCTTTTTCCCCTTCTTCATTCTGATGGCCGCTTGGCCCCGTATCACTGCTTGCAGTTATATTTATTATTATTATTATTCCGCCATTGAAGTCAATGGCAGCCCCATGAACCGATTACGGGAAAGTTATGAAATTTGGCCCAAGGATTTAAATGGTCATCATAAGAAATCTGACCAAATCTGGACCCTCTAACTCAAACTCTATAGCGCCACCACTAGTCCAAAGTTTCACATATGTAAATGCCAATAACTCAAGAATTCTATGGTGTAAAAACAAAATTCTTTTTGCCACTGATTCCATGGCTCATGATGATTCTGATGATCTCATGTTCCAATTATCCAATTAGCCGCCATTTTGAATAATTAAATTTGCAACTTTTTCGAACTCTTCCTAGACCGTTCATCCAATTCCCATGAAACTCATGCAGTATCATCTACAGACCCTATTGAGCAAAAGTTATCAAAAGAAATGTATTTGGTCTTATGGTTTTAGAGAAATTAACGAATAAATAAAATATAAAACTAGCAAAAGTGACCATATGGCTATATCTCTTAAACCATTCGGTGGATTGAGACCAAATTTGCTGTGTGTTATAAGAGTCATGTCCTCAGGTTGCCTGCTGAGTTTTAACTCAGTGCCCCCTAGTGGTCAGGAGATACAAAAAATGTCTTTTTTGGCTAATAACTTCATATCACTTTGTCCAAAAATCATGAAGTTGGTCTTAAAGTTTTCAGGGCATCATACCGAGTCGGTACATGTGCATTTTTACTAGGTCAGCCATTTTTGAAGTCAGCCATTTTGTTTTTTGTCAAAAATTAACGTTTTGTCCAAATGCCTTATGAACACCTTGCAGGAAAATTATAAAATTTGACACGCTGATACAGTTGGCTATTATAAGTACTCTGACCCAATCTAGAGTTTCTAGGTCATACTCTATAGCGCCACCACTAGTCCAAAGTTTCACAAACGTTAATGCGAATATCTCATGAAATGTGTGGTCTCAGGACAAAATTCTTTTTGCAACTGATTCAATGTTCAATGGCAATTTCAAAGAACACCATGACGTCATGTTCCAATTATCCAATTAGCTGCCATTTTGAATAATCAAAACTGCAACTTTTTCGAACTCCTTCTAGACCGTTCCTCCAATTCCCATGAAACTCATGCAGTATCATCTACAGACCCTATAGAGCAAAAGTTATCAAAAGAAATTTATTTGGTCTAATGGTTTTAGAGGAATGAAAGAATAAATAAAATAGAAAACTAGCAAAAGTGGCCATATGGATAAATCTCTAAAACAGTTGCGTGGATTGAGACCAAATTTGCCATGTGTCATGATAGTGATATCCTGAGGTTGTATGTTGAGTTTCATTTTAGTGCCCCCTAGTGGTCAGGAGATACAAAAAGTGTATTTTTGGCTAATAAATTTAAGACCAAGTTTATGATTTTTAGACGAAGTGATATAAAGTGTTCAGGTCATCATACCGAGTGTGGACATGTAAATTTTTACTAAGTCAGCCATTTTGGATGTTAGCCATTTTTTTTTGCAAAAATTTATGTTTTGTCCAAATATCTTATGAACCCCTTACAGGAAAATTAAAAAATTTGGCACTCTGATACAGTTGCCATAATAAGCACTCTGACCCAATTTGGAGTTTCTAGGTCATACTCTATAGCGCCACCACTAGTCAAAGGTTCACAAACATTAATGCCAATAACTCATGAAATGTGTGGTCTAAGGACAAAATTCTTTTTGCAACTGATTCAATGGTCAATGGCAATTTCAAAGAACACCATGACGTCTTGTTCCAATTATCCAATTAGCCGCCATTTTAAATAATTAAAATTGCCACTTTTTCGAACTCCTCCTAAACTGTTCATCCAATTCCCATGAAACTCATGAAATATAATCTACAGACCCAATTGACAAAAAGTTATCACTAGAAATTTATTTGGTCTAATGGTTTCAGAGAAATTAATGAATAAACATTGTGAAACTAGTAAAAAGGTCAATTGGATGTCTCTCTCAAACCGTTCAGTTAAATAAGACTAAATTTGGTGAGTGTTGTAAGAGCCACGTGTTAAGGTTCCTTGTGGAGTTTGAATTCGGTGCCCCCTAGTGGCCAGGATATATGAAAAATGATTTTTTTTTTAAATCCTAAAATTTAATTTCATATTTTTGAAGCATCATGCTGAGTCAGTTTCTTTGAACGTTTACTATGTTAGTCAGTTAGATGTCAGCCATATAGTTATTTTTTTTCGTCCAATTTTTTTTTGCTCACACTTACAGCAGCTCTCTCGACGAAACTGAAAATACCTTTTTTCTTTCTTTTCAGCCTTTGTCCATCTTTTTCCCCTTCTTCATTCTGATGGCCGCTTGGCCCCGTATCACTGCTTGCAGTTATATTTATTATTATTATTATTCCGCCATTGAAGTCAATGGCAGCCCCATGAACCGATTACGGGAAAGTTATGAAATTTGGCCCAAGGATTCAAATGGTCATCATAAGAAATCTGACCAAATCTGGACCCTCTAACTCAAACTCTATAGCGCCACCACTAGTCCAAAGTTTCACATATGTAAATGCCAATAACTCAAGAATTCTATGGTGTAAAAACAAAATTCTTTTTGCCACTGATTCCATGGCTCATGATGATTCTAATGATCTCAATGATCTCATTTTCCAATTATCCAATTAGCCGCTATTTCGAATTATTAAAATTGCAACTTTTTCGAACTCCTCCTAGACCATTCTTCCAATTCCCATGAAACTCATGCAGTATCATCGACAGACGCTATTGAGCAAAAGTTATCAAAAGAAATTTATTTGGTCTTATGGTTTTAGAGAAATTAACGAATAAATAAAATATAAAACTAGCAAAAGTGGCCATATGGATAAATCTCTAAAACAGTTCCGTGGATTGAGACCAAATTTGCCATGTGTCATGATATTGATATCCTGAGGTTGTATGTTGAGTTTCATTTTAGTGCCCCCTATTGGTCAGGAGATACAAAAAGTGTATTTTTGGCTAATAACTTTAAGACCAAGTTTATGATTTTTAGACGAAGTGATATAAAGTGTTCAGGTCATCATACCAAGTCGGGACATGTAAATTTTTACTAAGTCAGCCATTTTGGATGTTAGCCATTTTTTTTTTTGCAAAAATTTATGTTTTGTCCAAATATCTTATGAACCCCTTACAGGAAAATTATAAAATTTGGCACTCTGATACAGTTGGCCATAATAAGTACTCTGAACCAATTTGGAGTTTTTAGGTCATACTCTATGAGATACGAAAAAAGATTTTTTTTTTTAAAATCCGAAAATTTGTTTTAATATTTTTGAAGCATCGTGCTGAGTCAGTTTCTTTGAATGTTTACTATGTTAGTCAATTAGATGTCAGCCATATACTTTTTTTGCTCACATGTACAGCAGATCTCTCCATGAAACTTAAAATACCTTTTTTGTTTCTTTTCAGCCTTTGTTCATCTTTTTCCCCTTCTTCATTCTGATGGCCGCTTGGCCCCATATCACTGCTTGCAGTTATATTTTGCTATTGTTGTTGTTCTAATGCTGTTTATTTCTTTATTTTAAATACATTTTTATTTTATACATTTATTTTATTTAACAATATGAAGCCGTGCGAAAGAAAAAAAAAAGGTGCGCATCCTCTTCCCCTCACCGCAAATCCACACAGACTTCAGACACATCAGTGAGCTGCCGCCCCGCTCACAGCCAATGGTGACGTGGAGCGCTTGTCTTAAAATGGCGACGTGGAGCGCTCGTCATTCAATGGTGACGTGGCGCGCTTGTCATTCAATAGTGACGTCGTGCGCTTATTATAAATGGCCTATTATGCAGTGCATTTAAGTTGACGGTGACCGGAAATATTCAGGGTCTCCCCCAACACTCTGTTCGCAAGCAGCGTGTGATTCTCGGTGGGCTTAAGCTCTCAGGTCATTTGGTTCCCCGTCTCGACGGAGTAGATTCAAGGTTTGCTCAAACAGGGACCTATGCAAATGACGTTCAACTCTATTGGTTGCGTCGTCACGCTCGTCATTCTCGTCACGCCTGACTGATAAACGTTTGTTTAGACTTGATGTGTCTGGTTTTACTTGCCTAAGAAATGCTTTTGTCTTTTATTTGAAGCTCGTGGTTAACTGGGCGCTTAACCGCTTCAACAGATTCGTGCTGTGTATTTGTGTTTTTTCTTTTCAGAGGTTCGCCACCTGAGGGCGCACACGCTCCAAAAACCGCAGAGAGAGAAAGAGAAAGAGAGAGAGAGAGAGAGAGAGGGCCAGGTTTGAGTAACGTTTTTTGTTCAATTTCTCTCTGATCTCTTGGTCACTTTTGATAAATTACTGCTTGTGGGAGATTTTAATATTCATGTAGATGGACCAGGTGATGCCCTTGGGCTGTCATTTATAGACCTAGTAAATTCATTTGGGGTTCAACAAAACATTTCCAGACCACCTCATAGTCTTATTAAGGAAATATACACCACTTATTAATTAATTTTTTCCTCTTTTTCGAGTTTCAACTTGTTGGTTTACTGTAAAGCTGCTTTGAGACACTGTCCGTTGTGAAAAGCGCTATATAATTAATCAAACTTGAACTTGTGTGCTATTGCGGCTGTGTTTAATTGAAAAAAAAGGGATAGAGACAAGAAAATTCGAGACTTGTCT